>OX381720.1:54070856-54275191 GCA_947462335.1 Harmothoe impar | reverse complement strand
CAATTTTAAAATATTGAAGTTTGTGTCCCAACCGTCGGATATATTCTATGTGACATTAATGTGCTTTATCCACCCCCCCCCCCCCTGGGTCATCATGATGCATGAATGCAGCACTGGCTAGTCGCTCACCAGTGCTGCATTCAGGAATAATGCCAACCATACCGGTTCAGTACACTCTTAACCCTTAAAGGACGGCATGATTACTTTATGCATCATGTCCTTGGTTGTCATGATGTGTTGGTGCATCATGACGACAAATGTAATCCCTTAGTGACATCCGTCCTGAAAGGGTCGGCCACAAAATGCATTCAAGTGCTCGAGACGTGATGCCGTCCTTAAAGGGCTAAGGCCAAAAAAAAGAAGGTTTGTTTCAGGTAATATGGCAAGAAAATGTAGGGGTCGGTAGGTCGCATTTCTTTTTCTATTTTTTTTTTACATGAAAGTAGCCATTAGCCAGCCGCTCTGAAGACCCTAAAATTGAACCAAAAGAGGGTAAAAAAAATACAGAAAATTCTTCAAAATTGCATAAAAAACGTAGGGTCGGCCCTGTTTTGATAGGGTCGGCCCTGTTTTGATAGGGTCGGTCGGGTGACCTGAAACAAACCTTTTTTTGTTGGCCTAATCAGTGAGACACGTGGCGGGCAGTGAGGTGGTAACAGGGCCCGGCGGGGGGGGGGGGGGGGGGGGGGGGGGGGGGGGGGGGGTGATCCCTGCTGGGCGGATTATAACAAGTCTCAGCCCTCTGACTCTTTAAGGACGGCATGTCGAGAAAAGATTTGTCATCATGATGCACCAATGCAGCCCCGGCGAGTAACTCGCCCGTGCTGCATTGGTGCAACATGCCGACCCTCCGGGGGTATCTTAACCCTATAGGGTCGGCATGATGCACTAGGCACTCTTTGTGACACGGGCAGTAACTAAGCATGCTCTTTGTGCTCTGTTTATACATGTATGTAAGTATTTATAGCATAGGGTCAAAGCCAGGCGCTGCTAATCTACGGCGGAATGCCTAGAGTAACGCCCACGACAAATGTTATTGTATTTCTGATTAATAGGCTAGCTCTGTAGTACTTATATGGATACATGCTATAAACAGCGTGGGAAGTGATAATAGACTGGTAATTAGACGTTCACAAGTGGTAATAGGCAGATGTATATACACATACATCTTACAGTGTCTTCTATATTGTTCATTTGTATAAACATGAGAGTATATTATTATATCTGTTAAGGGCCAGCAATAGTGCTTCAACATAGTGCAAAAATGTACCGGGTATGTCCTTTTGGTAACATGAAGCATGAATGCGGCAGCGGTCACTGATGCTGCATTCATGCATCACCTACGGGATTGCCAGCCATGCGTTCATGCATCATGTCGTTCTTAGAAGGGTAAGTTTTCATTTTAGGACCAGGACCAAACGTTGGTCTTGGTCTTGGCATCAGAAGTATCGCTAATCCATGTATTGAGCGACTCTATAGATAAGGACTAGGCCAAATAAAAAAAAAGGTTTGTTTCAGGTAACATCGGAAGAAACTCTAGGGTCGGTAGGTCGTTTATTTATTTTATTTTTTTTAACTTTTTACTTGACCCAAAAAAGTGTAAAAATGGGGAGATTTTTTTCCAACATTTTGTAAACCTAAAATTGACCCCAAAAAAGTATAAAAATATAAAAATGTCTTCAAAATTGCATAAAAAACGTAGGGTCTGCCCTGTTTGGATAGGGTCAGTCGGGTGACCTGAAACAAACCTTTTTTTCTTTTTGGGCCCTAGGTGATTGAATCAGCACCACAACCCGTAATGTATCTAAGTGAGGCCTATCCTTATCGCTATCTCAACCATTTCAGGGCGGCATAGTTTTGTCATGCACTATGCCCTTTGTGGTCATGATACATGGATGCAGCCCTGGTAAGTGATTCAAACATGACTCTATGGGGCTGATACACTCCTGAAGGGTGGGCATGATGCATGGATGCAGCGCTGGCCAGTAGACTCAGGCATCTTGACGATAGGGCGTACAAAGATACCACCCCCCTGGTCGACAAAAAGGAGTAAAACTCAATTCTTCGATGATATTTTTACAGGAAAAAAATTCCAATACAGAAATTTAAGTGAAAACGCAGGAATTATTGCAAGAGCAAGGAAAAGTGTCATCTCTGGGTGTAGCAGTTGAAGCAGTATGCGGCCCTTAAAGGGTGAGTCCTCCTTATCGGTGTAATGGAGTATCAGGCATTGATATGAACCCTGACCCTGCATCATGCCATACATGGTAATCTACCATCCGGGGATCAGGGACCCTGCGTCATTATGACGTCATCATGACGTCACCTACTACGGTGTGGGGAGGGTTACAGTGACCCAACATTGATTGGATTTGGAGTCACGGTAAGCAATTGCCGGGGAAATTCTACTGAAAATAGTGCATACGGTTTCACTCATATGGTGAATTCCTTGTATTTATAAAATAATCTATCCGTTTCTTCACAATTTAAGTATGAACGTCTGCAAATTGTGGAAAACACATTCTGTATTTATGGAGAAAATGAAAATGATTCCTGTACCACAAATGGTACTTATACATAAAAATACGGACGTCTGCATTTGAACACGGACCTCCACAAAATACCGAACTCAATGAGCAGAAACAGTTTATACACAGCACCCAGAGCATTTACGATAAAACCTCGGGTATGAGCCTAACTCACGTATTAGCCGCACCTAGAGTTGGGGCCGACGCTATAAGCCGCATTGCCGATCTGATTATGGTGACTTTAGTACTGTCCCATAGTAACAAAAACTCTCATATAAGCCACACCCTGACCCTGGGCTGGTCCTATAAGCCGCATCGCCAATCTGATTTGCGTACTAGCCGGGGCCTTTACGCGAGGTTCCACAGAGTCTAAGATGAACCTGAAAACAAGAGAAGAGCTGTAGCCTGTACTCACCAGGTTCGGTGGCTGACACGACTTCAAAGCCGTCCTTCTTGGCATTGTTCTTGACGGCTCGTGCCTGTCTCCCCTTCTTCACCAAACTGTGAGGGTCGAAGTAATCTTCCGCCTCAGAATCAGAATCGGAATCTGAGTCCGACTCCTCAGAATCAGAATCTTCCTCTGCGCCATCCTCCTCTTCAGGAGCAGCACGTTTTGATTTTTTCCTTAGTGGTTGTTCCTCCTCCTCCTCTTCTTCTTCCTCCGATTGCTCTTCGTCTTCTCCATCCGAACCCGCACGGTTCCTCTTACCACCATCTATTTATACAAAGACACACAAAAGTATCGTGAGACAAGATGGGTTTATTTTATGTTATCTTATAAACTCATACTTATTTTATAAAACAGTTAAACTTATGGTATTCCTTTGTGTATATAAAATCTCCAGTACATTAGGTCACATGAAATAATCAACTTGATCTACAATTTTGAGCGTTCTATTTTCGGAAATGCGATTTCCTTTTTTACTTTTGTATTATCTTGATATCTACTCATACGGCACTATAATTATCGTTATATACTACCGTAAAACCTCGCCTATAAGCCGACCCCGCCTATAAGCCGAAAGTGACTTGAGGGCAAAAAATTCGGCTTATATGAAATCATTTTAACATATTAGAGAACCCCGCCTATAAGCCGAATGTGACTTTTGGGGTCTTGGGGAGCCTCCACACCCCACCAAAGCCATACCAAAAACAGTTTTAAAAAATATTTTGATTGTTTTATTTCAATGAAATAGCATGTACCGTAAATTCCCGCGTACTACCCGCGGGTTGTACGCGAACCAATCTCAGCTTTCATTTGATACCAAACATGCCTACCGTAAAACCTCGCTTATAGGTCGATTTTTATTTGGAATTTACTTTTACCATAGGTCGATTTTTTCCCTCAAAAGTCCAACTCGACTTATAAGTGAGGTTTTGAAAATATATAAACTTTTTAGGGGCCTAAAAATATTAATTTCAAATACTGAAAAATACATATTTTTTAGGGGATTCTTTTCCTCTATAAAACCTGCTTGTTTCTCTACAAGTAAGGGGTGGCCATAATATGGGCAGAATATCATAATTAATACTCAATTTGGCCAGGCAAAAGGTGCTTTAGGGGGGTCTGGGGTGGGATTTAGCCCCCAAAAAAATCTCAAACTCCAATTCGACCTATAAGTGAGGTTTTCCAAAAGTCCAATGCATTTTGCTATAGGTCGATTTTTTTCCTCATAATTCCAATTCGACCTATAGGTGGGGTCGACTTATAAGCGAGGTTTTACGGTATATAGGGTGCGGGTTATACGAGGGTTTTTATCTGTATAGAACAGTACTAAAATATACATTTCCAAATCCAAAAACGGGTTATAGGATTCTCCTGAGTTGGGGGTGCGGGTTATACGCGAGATGCGGGTAGTACGCGGGAATTTACAGTATACCGTAAAACCTCGCATATAAGCCGCGGCTAGTACGCAAATCAGATCGGCAGTGCGGCTTATAGGATCGGCCCAGGGTCAGGGTGCGGCTTATACGCGAGTTTTTGCCACTATGATACAGTACTAAAATGGGCACATTCAGATCGCCAGTGCGGCTTATAGGATCGGCCGTAAGTCAGGGTGCGGCTTATACGCGAGTTAGGCTTATACGCGAGGTTTTACGGTAATACGTTTCACTTGTATACTTCACGTGAAAAATGATTTGTAAGGGCCTTAAATCTAATGAATATTGCTGTTAAAGTTGTCATACTTTTCTACACTATTATTTAAAAATTCCTTTACCAAAACCCCGCCTATAAGCCGAAAGTGAGTTTGAAGGAACACATTCGGCTTATATGGAATAAAAACGGCAAAATAAATTCGGCTTATAGGCGGGGTTTTACGGTATATCTCTATCGTTAAGTACCATAATTGATTGTAGCGGTACTTGTAGCTGTATTGAGTGTGACCGAGTCCAATATCAGGAAGAGGTTTGGTACACGTCATACTAGATAGGTAGAGCGGCTAAAGGTGTGTCAATGATTGGTCATTGTGATAAGTCCAAGTACCACTACTTACTACGACTGCATCATCAGGGCATGATTACACATGGACACCTGGCTAACCATGAGTAGGAAATCGTTAATTTTGGTCAATGTTATGTAGGATATTGGTATATAACTTATATTGTGTAGCCAAAAAGTAGGAATTCCTGCAAAAAGTTGGAAAAGTGGTATCTGTGCTTGCATGTAGCTACAGCAATGACAGAGTGCACATGTGGATGTGTTGGATGGGTTGTGGGGAAGGGGGGGGGGGGGAGTCTTATACAATGTATTACCTCAACGAGGTTTTTTATGGTATACGGGGGGGGGGGGGGAGCAACACCTTACAGGGGCATTCTCACCACTCACACTTAATGACATAGAAGACTAGACTTGTGAGTGGGATACGCTCGGTGATAATGCCACTTTAAGCTCGGTTACCATGTGTGAACACCGATCTAAGGATATTCTGGGGCCCTGGGGAAGGGCTCATGAGGACCTTTGATAAGATGTTGTTTGGGCCCGTTTTGGGCATTAGGAGACCTCCATAATGAAATGACTTCCCCTATTGATAAGCGTACCAAATTGTAGTGATAATCACATATACCGTATTCCACTTAATATTAGAGCACAACCCCTATAAGCGCACACCCCCTGTTTTTGCCAGATTCTTGTACTAGAATAAGATTTTGTACCCCAATTAAACTCTTAACTAATAAAAGGTGTCCATAATAATTCTTTAAGCGCACAGTTCGCTTATTACGTCAAATATGGTATGTTAATTATAGAAGACTATGGGGAGTGCCCCTCTCCCTCTAACCCCGCCCGACCCCGGACCGCACCACTCAGGTGGTGCTGTTATCTCCGTATTAATGCACTCAAGACACAGGAAACTACTTCCCCTGTGGGATTGGCCTCTTGTCCCATTGTACATTGAGGTATATTACTGGTACCGTAGTGGCCCGTTTAAGCGCCCCTACGCTTATAAATTTCGAGTCCCTGTTACCCCCTGCGCTTATACAGGGAGCTGCGCTTATATGAGTACCTTTAAAGAGCGATTTTGAGTTTTAGAGGGGTTCTAGACCTGCGCTTAAACGAGACCTGCGCTTATTTGAGACCCCTGCGCTTAATTGGGCAATTACGGATGGGTCTCTAATATACCCAAAATGTCTGTCCATGGGGTAATGACCCTTGTTACTGAGGCAACTCGTACTATAGATGCACAGTCACTGTGGTTACTGTAAAGGTAGATATTTTTGCGCTGGAAATATTTTGGTGAATTTCATGGAAATGAAAAATCCGCGAAAATAATTTATTGTGTCCATGAATTTTTATCCAGTATTGTTTTACAACTAAAATATTCCAAAAGTCGTGAATTTGATTACACGCGAAATTGCACTTTTTGCGAAAATGTATACACGCGAAAATATCTACGCTTACAGTATTGGATATTTGCGTTGTCCCTAACCCTTTATGGGCCGCATAGTGCTTTAATGCACTAGGACCTTTAACGTCATGAATGCAGCATGAATGCCCTGGGGAGTAACTCGCCTGCATTCAGGCGTGATGCACTACCGACCCTATGAGGTTGATGAACTCCCAAAGACTCGGCATGATGCGCTCACACAGGCTCGGCATGATGCATTCACACAGGCTCGGCATGATGCACTCACACAGGCTCGGCATGATGCACTCACACAGGCTCGGCATGATGCATTCACACAGCTTCGGCATGATGCACTCACACAGGCTTGGCATGATGCACTCACACAGGCTCGGCATGATGCACTCACACAGGCTCGGCATGATGCATTCACACAGCTTCAGCATGATGCACTCACACAGGCTTGGCATGATGCACTCACACAGGCTCGGCATGATGCACTCACACATAGGCTCGGCATGATGCATTCACACAAGCTCGGCATGATACACTCACACAGGCTCGGCATGATACACTCCAATAGGCTCGGCATGATACACTCTCAATGGCGCAACATGATGCATTCACACAGGCTCGCATGATGCACTCACACAGGCTCGGCATGATGCATTCACACAGGCTCGGCATGATGCACTCCCATAGGCTCGGCATGATGCACTCACACAGGCTCGGCATGATGCATTCACACAGGCTCGGCATGATGCACTCCCATAGGCTCGGCATGATGCACTCACACAGGCTCGGCATGATGCATTCACACAGGCTCGGCATGATGCACTCACACAGGCTCGGCATGGTGCACTCACATAGGCTCGGCATGGTGCAATCCCAAAGGCTCGGCATGATGCATTCACACAGGCTCAGCATGATGCACTCTCAACGGCGCAACATGATGCACTCACGCAGTGTCGGCATGATGCACTCACACAGGCTTGGCATGATGCAATCCCAAAGGCTCGGCATGATGCATTCACACAGGCTCGGCATGATGCACTCACATAGGCTCGGCATGGTGCAATCCCAAAGGCTCGGCATGATGCATTCACACAGGCTCAGCATGATGCACTCTCAACGGCGCAACATGATGCACTCACGCAGTGTCGGCATGATGCACTCACACAGGCTTGGCATGATGCAATCCCAAAGGCTCGGCATGATGCATTCACACAGGCTCGGCATGATGCACTCACATAGGCTCGGCATGGTGCAATCCCAAAGGCTCGGCATGATGCACTCACACAGGCTCGGCATGATGCACTCACACAGGCTCGGCATGATGCATTCACACAGGCTCGGCGTGACGCTCGGCATGATGCATTCACACAGGCTCGGCATGATGCATTCACACAGGCTTGGCATGATGCATTCACACAGGCTCGCATGATGCACTCACACAGGCTCGGCATGATGCATTCACACAGGCTCGGCGTGACGCTCGGCATGATGCATTCACACAGGCTCGGCATGATGCATTCACACAGGCTTGGCATGATGCATTCACACAGGCTTGGCATGATGCACTCACACAGGCTCGGCATGATGCATTCACACAGGCTCGGCATGATGCACTCACACAGGCTCGGCATGATGCACTCACACAGGCTTGGCATGATGCATTCACACAGGCTTGGCATGATGCACTCACACAGGCTCGGCATGATGCTTTCACACAGGCTCAGCATGATGCATTCACATAGGCTCGGCATGATGCATTCACACAGGCTCGGCATGATGCATTCACACAGGCTTGGCATGATGCATTCACATAGGCTCGGCATGATGCATTCACACAGGCTCGGCATGATGCATTCACACAGGCTCGGCATGATGCATTCACATAGGCTCGGCATGATGCATTCACACAGGCTCGGCATGATGCGCTCACACAGGCTTGGCATGATGCATTCACACAGGCTTGGCATGATGCATTCACACAGGCTCGGCATGATGCATTCACACAGGCTTGGCATGATGCATTCACACAGGCTTGGCATGATGCATTCACACAGGCTTGGCATGATGCATTCACACAGGCTTGGCATGATGCACTCACACAGGCTCGGCATGATGCCCTCACACAGGCTCGGCATGATGCACTCACACAGGCTTGGCATGATGCATTCACACAGGCTTGGCATGATGCACTCTCAATGGCGGCATGATGCATTCACACAGGCTTGGCATGATGCATTCACACAGGCTCGGCATGATACACTCACACAGGCTCGGCATGATGCACTCACACAGGCTCGGCATGATACAGGCTCGGCATGATGCACTCACACAGGCTTGGCATGATGCATTCACACAGGCTTGGCATGATGCACTCTCAATGGCGCAACATGATGCATTCACACAGGCTTGGCATGATGCATTCACACAGGCTCGGCATGATGCATTCACACAGGCTCGGCATGATGCACTCACACAAGCTCGGCATGATGCATTCACACAGGCTCGCATGATGCACTCCCAAAGGCTCGACATGATGCACTCACACAGGCTCGGCATGATGCATTCACACAAGCTCGGCATGATGCACTCACACAGGCTCGGCATGATGCATTCACACAAGCTTGGCATGATGCATTCACACAGGCTCGGCATGATGCACTCACACAGGCTCGGCATGATGCACTCACACAGGCTCGGCATGATGCACCAGCACTACGAGTCCCCACCCAGACATACCTGTTTGGAGCACGGTGCCCCCTCTGCGCTTGTAGTCGGCAGCAGCAGCAGCCAGCTCCAGTCCACTCAGCGCCGCGTCCCCCTCTTCCTCCTCCAGCACTCCGCTCATACCCGACTTCCGGTACCACAGAGCCACCTGCTGGGCACTCTGCGCACCTGTAGTACCCAGGTCCACCACCAGGGGGTTGGAGGGCGCTGCAACATCGTCCTCCTCTGCCGCATCGTCACTGAGGGAACAATTAACATGATGAGGTCAGCGCCATGAATAAGTAATCAGCTACAGAAGCAGCAGCCACGTGCACGGGGCAGGCAGGGAGCAGGGGGGAGGAGGCAGGCAGGGAGCATGGGGGGGAGGCAGGAGGGAGGGAGCATGGGGGATGAGGCAGGCAGGGAGGGAGGCAGGGAGCATGGGGGGAGGAGGCAGGCAGGCAGGGAGGGAGGGAGGGAGGGAGGCAGGCAGGCAGGGAGGGAGGGAGGGAGGGAGGCAGGCAGGGAGGGAGGGAGGGGGGAGGAGGCAGGCAAGGAGCATGGGGGAGGAGGCAGGCAGGGAGGGAGGAAGTCAAGCATGCATGCATATATGAGGCGGGTAGGGCTGAAGAGAGATGGAGAGAAAATGCAGGGTGAGAGGTAGTTTAGCTAGGCACACAGGGAGGCAGGAAGCACGGAGGGAGGAAGGAAAAAGGGAAGATTTGGGACATGCAGATATCGGGATTGGAAGAAAGTGAGAGGCAGGCAGACAGGAAGACTAAAAGGCAGGCAGGAAGGAAGTCAGGTAGGGAGGCAAAGATGGATTGGAAGCAGGAAGGGTTGAGGAGACACGGGGAGGGATGCAAGGAAGAGAATGAGGAAAGAAAAGGATGAGAGAGGCAGGTAGACAGACAGACAGACAGACAGACAGACAGACAGACAGACAGACAGACAGACAGACAGACAGACAGACATACAGACAGACAAGTAGGCATGAGGGCATGCAAGAAGCAAGTCAGACAAGGAGGTAAAGATGGGGGCAGGGAGGTTGAAAGGGAGAGGGATGCAGGAAATTATGAAAGCAATGAAGCAGGCGCACAGGCATGATGAGAGGGAGACATGGAGGCAGACAGGAGACAGGGGGTGGGAGGGAGAGAGGCAGGTAGGCAGACAGGCAGGCAGGGGGTGGGAGGGAGAGGCAGGCAGACAGGCAGGCAGGGGGTGGGAGGGAGAGGCAGGCAGACAGGCAGGCAGGGGGTGGGAGGGAGACAGGAAGACAGATAGGCAGGCAGGCAGACAGACAGCACGACAGCCCGACAGACAGACAGGCAGACAGTCAAGGCTGGGAGGGAGACAGGCAGGGGGTGGGAGGCAGGCAGGCAGGCAGGCAGGCAGACAGACTGGCAGGCAGGCAAGCCTGGGGGGGGGGGAGACAGGCAGGCAGGCAGATAGGCAGGGGATTGGAGGCAGGCAGGCAGGCAGGCAGGCAGGCAGGGGATGGGAGACAGACAGGCAGGCAGACAGGCAGGGGATGGGAGACAGACAGGCAGGCAGGCAGGCAGGGGATGGGAGACAGACAGGCAGGCAGACAGGCAGGGGATGGGAGGGAGACAGACGGGCAGGCAGGCAGGCAGGGGAGTAGGATGGGGCGTGTATTTATAACTATGGCATCATCACACCATAACAGACAGGGTATGGGTAGCGGGGGGGGGGGGGGGAGTATGACTCAGCTGTCTGCTGACCTCAATCCCGCCCCACCCTAATCTTCTCCCTAACCCCAACCACCAACACTCAGTGTCTGTATACACCAACCCCCGTGTCTAGCCTGTTTGTCCCTCCCCCATACCAGTTGTACTGACGCTATCAAGTATTCTCTGGGACTCTTCTAGAATTATGATGTAGAGTCTGCACAGGGGACCACTGCCTCAGTGGCGCCACCTCGTGGTTTGGATGTGAACCACCGCTGCCTGTTACTGAGTCATTTGTTCATACCCAACAAGTGTACCAAGTGATACTCAACAAGTATACATATTGTAGTAGATTTACATCTGTGTCCTGGATAATTAAGGTATCTTTACCCTTATTTTCTCCAGCTGTATTATGATGTGCCATTATACAATGTACCAGGATACCATGTGTTCTGACTTTATGATGTGTTTTATGTTCTCTTCATCCCATCCCTTTCTACACTTTTATTATATATATAAAACGGTATTCGACTAGGTATTTGACTTCTGCTGGGAGCAATATGACGACAAGGATAACCTGTAGAGGGCAAGGTCTGACAAACCCTTTAGGAAAAGACGCATAATGCCAGAAAAAAAGTCTAACTGAATCAGTCATATCCCTCGCTGCAAAGCACACTAAAATATGCTAATATCATTATGATCTATTATAATGTACATATTCTGTTAAATGTGCAAAGTGTACACTCACTCTTCGTCTTCTTCATCTTCACTCCCTGATTCCATATCTTCATCTCCATCTCCTTCTTCATCTTCATCGTCTTTGTCATCTTCATCTTCAGAGAAGATGTCATCCTCGTTTGGTTCATGTTCGTCGTTATGGCGGTCAAACGCGATCTTGGTCGGCATTTTGTCATCTTCCTCGTCCTCTGACTCGGAGATCTCCAACTTGTCATCAGACTCCACATTTTCCAATTCCTGAAAAAATTAAGTTTAATCTCTTTGTAAATTTCCATTTGAACTCAAATATTAAAAGTTCTTCTGCTTACTATTAATAGTAAATGCCATTTTCTGTGTGCTAACATTGACACACACAGGACTGGATCTTGAAGGGAAAAAAATGTCACCAAAACCCCTTCTCCTGGTGGTATTTGAGATGAATTATAATGGGATGAGTCCCCTCCAGAGAGTAAGATTATTATTAATGTTAAAATATGTTCTCGGTGGATCTGCACAAATCACAGGGTTGACCCTTTCTTTTTGTTGTTGCAAATTTTGATGGAAAAACATGATAATTATGAACAAATATCGGCATATTTTGTATCAAATTGAAGCTCAGAGTGCTGCAAATGCGATAAGATAGAGAAAACAAGCATATTTATAAGTTGCATTGATCATTTATCTTTTAAATATTTAAACATGAATTTACTCCGGCGACAACCTAGATTTCCCTACCTATTTAGCCCTCAGCAAAAAAAAAACAAGAAAAAAAAACCTCGTCATATTTCTCATGGCTCAGTGATGAGAAACAAGGATATTATTTGGAGAGGCTTTAGCTAGATCAGAGTTATATAGCATGATTGTTCCCGCTTATTAATCCCATTGATGTATCATTTGATACAGAGAAGGTGAAACTTACAAATTTCTTCTTGATGTTTTTGAGGTTGAAGAGATCGGGTTCGTCCGTCTGCAGCGGCTCGTCCCCGGGGATCACCATCTTGAGGTCCATCTTGTCTCGCAGCTTCCGCTTCTCTTTCAGCACCGCCTTCCGCTTCCTGTCACACACAGGAGGGGGAGTGAGCAATGGTTATTAGGAAGTGATTTTTTTTTTTACAACACAACATTTTTTACACCCCAATCGAAATCTTTTTACCCCAACCCCTATGGGACCAAGAGGGGTCGAAATTCTTTACACCCCCGGTCAAGAGCGATTTTTTGCCCCCCCCCCTCCATCACTCTCTTGACGCTATTTTGACAGCTACGGTCGTATTCATGGTGGTGAGAAAGCTACTTTAGAATCAATTTTATACATGAATACATGTGTCTCTGTGTCCGCACATATGGGCACCGGACAAGCAAAACAGTGGACAGAAAAAAGTTCATAGTTTAATTAATTATACCCAGACAATTGAAGATTCTGGGTATTTCTTTACTAAAATCCGACCAAAGAGAGGGATATTGACTTAAACCAGAATATGTGCTTATTAATACAGTACAAGTGAGTATGACTTACTTGCGGGCGGCCTGCTGCTCCTCCTCCCTCATCTGGGCCACCAACTCGTCCATCTTGGTCTCCTCGTCTTCACTCTCCTCCTCCTCCTCCACCACCTCAGCACTAGACACAACAGACAGGCTTCAGTTAGTCACTTTACTTAGCTCTCATTATATTCTTAATACATTTTTAACATATATATATATATATATATATATATATATATAATTGTGAAATTAAATGAGACTTACCAGGGTAAGGCGATATTTGATTATAATTTTGCAGAGGGCACAACGAGCGGTGCAGAGTATACAGGGATATTTCGTTTGGTACGTTGTGTTCAAATTCAATTGTTTCATGTTTCTTGTCCATATATTTGCGGCAACTTCGTAAAGGTAAATTCTTAAAAATCCAATTTTATCATTTTTAAACTGTTGTTAAAAGAATTATACAAACGACTAGGTCTAGAAGTTGTCTTTGGACCGTAAACATGGTTACATTTACCCGGTGATGATAGTTTTAACATGTAGATGAACATGTACAGGTTTAACCTACCTCTGTGAAGCTTCCTTTTTCAGAGCGGCAAAGTGAGCTCTCATCTTCTTTCGCCAATTCAAGATCAATCTGTAAAAGAAAATTTAGACATATAATATGATGTGACTCAGAAGAGTTATAAAAAATTCCACAAATAGATGTTACCAGTAATTGCCATTCCTTTATTACAATGGCTGTTGTACGTAATAACAGTAGTCGTTACCTGATCTCTCGTCGTCCGAGCACCTTGACATCTTTGAAGTACTCGCGCAGTTCGTCTGTGGTCAGTTTGTGGTTGGCCAGCTCCTCATGGTCCAATACAACCTGCAACACGCCACACAACATGGTACATCTACATCAACACATCATTACCGCGTGTATACACTACTTAGAGAGTGGTCATTTTTTAACAAAGGGGGGGGGGGGGTGGATTTTCGCATGAGCGAGTCGAAATTTTATTGGTTCCCCCCCTCAGGCAAGTTTAAATTGAGCACGGCCGACACCTTTGAGCTATAGTGACGCGCGGGCTTTTTCACTAAAAAGGGGTGCAATTTTTTTGGTCCCCCCCTCAAGAGGGGTCCAAATTTTTTTGGTCCCCCCCTTCAAGGGATCCAAACTTTTTTGCCCCCCCCCCCCCCAAATCAACCAACATCATATCTCTGGTGTGGCTTATAGGATCGGTTTATACACGAGTTAGGGTTTAAGTTATACGCGAGGTTTTATGGTAAGCGCCTTACCGTATTCGACGTAATAAGTGCACACCCCCTAATAAGCGCACAGCCCCCGTTTTCGGCCAATTTTTATACTACAATTAACCAAAAATATTTCAATTTTTGACCCCAATTAAACTCTTAACTACTAAAAGGTGTCCATAATTTTTTTTTAAGCGCACTGTGCGCTTATTACATCGAATACGGTATGTGTTTTGCTCACCTCGTGTACGTCGACCAGAAGCTCCATGTGGTTGTCAGACTTGACCAGCTCCATGGCTGACAGTTTGTGATGCAGCACCAGGTCCTCATCCGCGTACCCCTCCGCCTTCCTGAACACACAAACAACAATGTGTTAATGTTATTTTACTTCTAATTGTTAATGGTTTTTAGTTCAATTCAATCAATTTTCCAATTCTTTATTCTTTATTTTATTCTAACGGCACAATACAATGCGTTGTCGAGGCTTCAGGTTTACAGATCCAATAATCTAGGGATGTTATTTACTTCTAATTGTTAATTGTTTATAGTTCAATTCAATCTATTTTCAAATTATCTATTTCATTCTAACGGTACAATGCTTTGTTGAGGCTTCAAGTTTATAGATATGAAATAAAAGGGCTGCCGTTTGACACAAGGGCCAGTCTAAGGGAGCCACCCATTAGGCTCAATGTGAGAAGTATTTTGTTTACTAAGTAAATAAATAGCGGTTTAAAACTACATCTATAGTATAGAGTAACACTAATGTTAACTAAAGGAGTGGGCTATGTCACTATAGAGCAATAACATGTAGGCCTATGCATTAACAAGATTATTCTACATTTCTTTTCGATTTCAATTTCTTATTATTTTCAATAGAGTCCCATAGGTAGGCCTACCAATTGAATCACAAGGGTACCAGGGTGCTGTTTCTCCACAAATTTGCAGATAAATAAATCTTATTATAGTGTGAAAGTCATTTGCAAAGAGTAACAACTTATATATTTTTGCCCCCAGTAAACAAACAAAAAAGAAATTAAATTTAAAACACCCTCGTCATTTTTTCTTTGCCAGGTGATTAGAAACAACTTTTTCTTTGAGTGGCCTTCTGTACGGTAGCATGAAACTACAGATGATGTGCATAACCATATCTTCCATAGGTAGGCCTATCATCTGTAAGGCTAGTTAACACCTTGCTTTTTCTTTTTTTAACCATTGACATTGCTGGGTGATGTTCACTTATACCCCCCCCCCCCATACATAGTACATGTTTCGTTTGCCCTAATTATTGAGAACAAGAATTCATATAACTGTGACTGAGATATGTGAGAAATAAAGGCTATTTAAACTCAAACTCAACTCAACTAGTAGATAGGCCTAATAATCATATTTGGGGGGACGGTATTTATCTATAGGTAAATCTAATCTCCCCACACACCAGAGCCCCAGTAGGCCTACATGTTTTACAGTAGCTAAACCTATGGCTATACCGTATCGTCGCGTTTTGGCGCCGGGTCTTGAATAGCCGCCTCCCTTGAATAGGGGCCGGGGGTCAGGAGGTTCTAAAATGAATAGCCGCCGGGTCTTGAATAGGCGCCGGGGTTGGCCTTTTTTGACAATTGTTTTCATAAAAATATGCCTTGGGATGAGGGGTTAATAAGTTCAATGTTCTGATCGGATAATATGGGCTTATCATATATCGCTGAAAAGGCAATTTTAAGTAGGAAAAGAATCACTATCCCAAAGTTAACATCTACCGTTTTTATATGCTAGAGACTAAAGGACAAAGGGGATTGCAATGGGAGTTATACAGTCATCTCCTACCATACACACAAGCATGATCCAGAATTAAACGGGTCCATTCATTATCTAAAGTCTGCAAATAGCAACTTCGACATGTGCACGACATTTATCAAACATGAAACAAAGTTGTAGGTGTAATTATTAACATATCTTTCCCTTACGCAATTGAACAGGGGGTACATGGGATTAGCAGTTAGGTGTGAACAAATGCCAGCCAATTAAGGTGTTAATGGGTCTGGGGTGGCTGTCACACCTTTAATAGCGTCCTCTAGCTTCCCATTGGCCAGCACAGTGTCGGTGAACACCCCTCTGTATATTACCTAATTTCTGCTGATAAATAACCTCATTGCCCCAGCAACACATCTCTGGAATAATAGGCGCCGGGTCTTGAATAGGCGCCTCCCTCGAATAGGCGCCGGGGTAATAGGGCATTGAAAACAATAGGCGCCGGGGCGCCAAAACGCGACGATACGGTATATGCAATGAGCACCTACTCAGCTACAGGGTACGTAGGCCTAGCTAGCCTATATCTATTGATTTGTAACTCTTGGGGGAGGGGGGGCGTCAAGGGACAAAAAATTGCAACCCCTCTTGGAGGCTCCTAACTTTGTGTTTGAGGGAGACAGGGTTCCTGGTCAACCTTTCGATAGGATGACAATTCGTCACCAGAGACCGTAACCCAGATATTATTTGACCCAGATGCTTCCCACCATCCGAATCTGACCTAAGCAGCTACAGCTATAAACAAGAAAAGTCCGGCCCTGTTGTTTGTTTCATGCATGGCGCATCGCCTAGTGATGCGTGTTGCTCTTAGCAACGTGATGCCGCGTTACCGTCTGTGACGTCAGCCTTCCTCTGGCGCTGCCTGGGACGCACCCAAAGACTCTGAGACGATGCACTAAGCTAGCTTTGTGACTAGAGATTGATTGGCAGAAACCGCGTTACTTATACGAGACGGGCCAGCTTGCATGAGGGTGTAGCCTCTTACCAACTTTTGCCTCTTTGATGTTTATCGAAGATCGCGATCTACCGCAAATCATGAAAATTACGGAAGCAATTGCAAAGTTCACATCAAAATACTGTTTTGATGGAAAGTATTTTGAACAAAGTAAGGACATATATTATCACCATTTTTTGTATAGAATAGAACTGAAAAGGAATGAAAGTGTTACAGTGATGCAATCACGTCCAAAATTAGCTTCTCCCAACATTCACTTTTTTTTGGCAGAATCTCAGGTTTTTTTTTCAGTTTTTTAAAGAAATCTCTTATTTTAGGTAATTTAACTTCTTTTTTTCCCATTTCTTTTTACAGATATAAATACCTGAGGTGTTTTGCAAAAGAATGATATAGCTCAAATAGTCCACAGGATATTTCATCAACTTGTAATAGATCAGGCAAAACATGTCTGCACAAAAAAACAGGGTGACTATATAAGAGTGGGCTTGACCTAGTTTCATAGCGTTACAGCGAACATAGCCCACTCCAACAACATCTTTTACTCAGTGATAAATTCAATACAGTTTAAGGGTCACATAATGCTTTAATGCATCATAACGACCCATCAGTGTATCACAGGCCCTGTAGGATCGGTATGATGCATAAATGCAGCCTTGGCGAGTAGACTAGCCAAGGCTGCATTCATGCATCATGTCGACCACAGGCATAGCATATTGAACCGTTCTGTGGAGCTTATGGCTCGACGCGTAAATATATTCAACTTTTACATGACACTTAAATCATGTAGATAGCCCTTTAAGATTCTGATAACCAATTCATAGCCAGGTAAAGATTTTCTTTCTACTCCAAACTGATACCAGTGATTTTACATGTTTACGTGAATCCCACAGCTTTTGTAAACGTAGATATTTTCACATGTGTAATTTTTTGCGAATTTGCTAAAAAGCACAATTTTGCTTGTGTTTAAATTCACAGATTTCCGAGATTGTGCACTTTAATTCAATACTGTATACAGTGTGACCTTGATAACTCGATTACCCGGCTGCTTTGTCAGGAACAGTTCTATACATAAGCATATGAAATATGCTTCAATAATCCGGTCAACTCAAGATCCGGCCATTATTTTCCTAAAATGGGGGTAGTCGCATTATTGAGGTCTCACTGTATATATTCGCTCTGTGCTCTGGATATATTTAAAATCCGCGAAAATCGAGAAAATATGTACAGCGCGAAAATATCTATGTATCAAGTCTCAAGGTAACAAACTGCCTTGACTCACGGTTTGGCCTTCTGGTGCATGATGTCGAGCTTCTTCTGTCCGCCCAGCACCTCCTTGAAGACATACTTGGGGTCTGTGAACTTCTCGTCCAGTTTATCAGGAGCCAAGTAGCCCTGACACACAACGAAGATCTCGGCCGACTCGTTACGTGAGGCTTGCGGCTTGGTCGCGTAGACCTTGCGGAAAAGCTGTGAGAAGACCCACATGAGGGACTGGTAATCCTTGGATCTGAACACCTTGGTGACAAACCAGCCGCCTTTCTTCAGGAAGTCTGTGGCCAGTTTCATGGCTGACAGGGTCAACTCGGCTACAAGACAAAGTACAATTAATTAAATATACCGTCTTCGACGTAATAAGCGCACACCCCCTAATATTAAAGCGCTCACCCCCCGTTTTTGGCCGATTCTCATACTAGAAATAACCAAAAATATCTCAATTTTTGACCCCAATTAAACACTACTAAAAGGAGTCCATAAAATCTAGCGTGTGATCCTAATCACAAAAGACTCAGGGCAGGTGTCTGAAGTGTGCTGTCTGTAGTGTGCTGTCTGTAGTGTGCTGGCTGTAGTGTGCTGGCTGTAGTGTGCTGTCTATATTGTGCATGCCTGTAGTGTGCTGTCTGTGGTGTACTGTCTGTAGTGTGCTGTCTGTAGTGTGCTGTCTGTAGTGTGCCCCACCCTTAACCTCAACTACACCCCAAACCCCAACCACCACTCCACCCCACCTCGATTTTATGTCCACAGATGGCAAACTGGTCTGACAAAAAACGTCTCACCTACCCAGAATTCTGATTCCCCATAGGTTTAACACTAAATGCCGAAATCGACAAAATGTCTACAGCAGTACTTTGATGTTTGTCTACAGTTAGGAAAAAATTACCTTTTTTGGACAGGTCTACTTTGAGATAGAATTTCAGATAGAACCAATGGACAGAAACTGTTGGGGTTTGTTGCATTGGAACAGAAAACAGTTCAATTGTGTCTGTGCATCACAGCAATAGCGAATGTTTTTTTTTTCTGTGAGAAATATTGATTTTTTTTTTTTGCACAGATCAGTGGAAAGCGTCTCACAGAGGCGTCGCATAAGACTCTGGGAGCAGTAGCTCCCTGAGTCAATAATTCCTAAGCAAGTGACAAATCATAATTATCATGGATGAATACATGACCTAGAAATGTGTTAATGCCTCATGATGCATATTTCAATGGACATTATATGATACTCAATTTATCAAAATGTTAATAATGTCATAAGAAACCTGAACGGATAGCATGATACCATAATACATCCTGCCCTTGGTCGTCATGATGCATAAGGGAGTAATGCGCCAGTGCTGCATTCAAGCATCATGCCGACTCTACCGGGTTGACATGCACCAATGCAGCTCCGGCAAGTCACTCGCTGGGGCTGCATTAGTGCATCATGACGACAAATGTCCTCTTTTGGTGACATACGTCCTTACAGGGTTAAGCATGTCTCCTGGTGTCTCCAGGGTTGCCACCGACAAGCTAGTTTTAAATTCCCTGACGTTATATCAAATTTCCCTGACATTCGCGACATAAACCCAATGTTTTTAAATACCCCCCAACTATGAATATGCCCTCCTTTTAAAGTTATCTTCTACTTAGCGAGTGGTCATTATCTAACAACAGGGGGTTTTATGTATTGTGTGGGTGCAAAATTTTAACTCTCTCCTTCATGACAATTTAATTTTTTCTCCCTTAGAATCATGGCAAAATACAGAAATTTTGAAAGAAAACAGGCGCATTTTTTTTTGTATTTCAATGATTTTTCCCTGACAATATATTATTTTCCCTGATGTTTTCTGAAAATCTCATTTTCCCTGACATTTTGTTAAAAAATCTCAAATTCCCTGACATTTCCCTGACCTGGAATAAAAACTATTTTCCCCGACGGTGGGAACCCTGAGAGAGTGTGTAGCACGTACCCTGTGAGAAGGCGTCCTGCACCCAGTTCTTGCCCACGTTAGGCGCGCCATCGTTCAGCACCACGTCCACCTTCCAGTCGTGGAGCTCCTTCTTCAGGATCTACAAAACAACACCAACACTCAACACTACTCCACAGTCTAATCTATCTGATGCCATGCTTATACACTAATACATGTGTAGGCATAATTACCCTGACACTATAAAAGACTAGCTTTGAGCTTTTTTAATACCTTGTATCCCTGGCGCTTATGCATATACAAGAGCAGCGCTCTCTTGCGACGCTACATATACATCATACCGTAATGGAGCACTCAGATTTTCTAGAGGTACTTTTTTTTTAAGCGATTCTCTTTGATAAAGGTAATAATGTATGTCTTTGAATGTCTACATTGTATAAAGCCTTACGGTGCGGCACTTGTCGGAGGTTATGTCCTCAGTGAAGGTCTTGACGTTGGGGATGGGTTTAATAGGCACCAAGTCGACACCTGGAACAAGAGTCAGTGTTAGTCAGTCCTACTTCTGGACACATGGTACTGCCTTTGGTCACGACACTCAGAAATGGCACCAAATTACTTGATACTCACTGAACAACGGTCCAAAATGTTGTGAAAATGTCAGATGTTTCTAACTAATGGCTCGGATTATATGTGGGCACATTTATTTGCTTACTACTTAATTATAAATGTTTTTTTTTATAATTAAATCAATATGCTGTAGATACATTTAGCTATGTGTATAACATCAATGATGACACTGGATACAGGCATATTCTATACACCGGTAACTTGGTAACCTACCTATGATGACGCTGGATACAGGCATATTCTATACACCGGTAACTTGGTAACCTACCTATGATGACGCTGGATACGGGCATGTTCTATACATCATTAAACCACAGCGGAGGGCTAAGACAAAGGATTTCACACCTTGGTTATTTCTGTGTAGACTCACATAACCTCACAGCTGTGGTTTAAAACAGATAGACAATGGTTATGAAAGGGTCTTAGAATCAACCACAGCTTGCTGGTAGGGCGACTTGGGCTTCGCCCTTGTCTGGCCCCACCAGCAAGCTGTGGTTAATTCTACATACCCTTTCATAACCATAGTCTATCTATTACGTAACTTGGTAACCTACCTATGATGACGCTGGATACGGGCATGTTCTATACACCAGTAACTTGGTAACCTACCTATGATGACGCTGGATACGGGCATGTTCTGTACACCAGTTACTTAGTAACCTACCTATGATGACGCTGGATACGGGCATGTTCTGTACACCAGTTACTTAGTAACCTACCTATGATGACGCTGGATACGGGCATGTTCTGGGCCGCCACCTGGAGCCATCCTCCAGGCGCGGCACACAGATCGATGCACACCCGCGAGTTCTGCAGGAACTCATACTTCCGGTTCAGCTGCAGGAGTTTGAAGGCGGATCTGGCACGGAAACCTGCAGAGCAAATATTGTAATGGGTAATATGAAACTGAATTTTTATATTGTATTGATTATGTTATGAGTGTTTAGACACTTTTATATGGTTGGGGAGAACAGGTTGCTTTATATATAAGGGAGAACTCATCTTTTAACAACCGCGGTTGTGGAGCGGGGGTAGGGGGGTGGGCATTGAAATTACTTTCACCCCCCTCCCTCCCGTTAAGGGGTCGACATTTAATATCACTCCCCAAGTAAATACACAAATCACCACGAGTCAAAAACTGCATACATGGGGGGAATACTAATACAATTGACCCCCCCTCCAAAAAAATATAATAATAATAATTTAAGAAACATGGAGGCCTATCTTGTTTTGCTCCCCACTCCTAACGAGGGCCCTTTTTTATAAATTTTGACCTGCCCCCCCCCCTATATCCACCAAAGACTACCGTAAAATAGTATCCTAAGGCTAATAGCATTCTTGCTGTCGGGGGGGCAAAAAAATTTGGACCCCTCTTGGGGGGGGGGACAAAAAAATTTAACCTGTTTTGAGCCAAAAAGCCACTATGCTTCAAAGGGCCCACGCGCGAGCCGATTTTCGACCCCAAGGGGGGGGGGGGGGTAAAAAAATTTGACCCCTTGACGGGGGGGGGGGGGGGGTAAAAAATTTCGCATGCTCCGCGCGGAAACCCACCACCCCCCCTGTTGTTAAAAAATGATCACTCCCTAAAGTCCATCATGGACTCCATCTCCATGCACCCAATCAAAAGTACCTGGTTGGTACCAGTTACCCTTGAAAATTATCATTACGGTATTGAAAGGTGGGGGGGGGGGTTGTTGTTGTTGTTAATTCATTTATTTTTATCCTGAGGAGATACATAACCATTATAGATTGTATTTCTTGCACTCCACAGCATTCATATGTAATATATAATAACCCGTTAACCGGAGAACTACCACCTACCTTAGTGGGGGTGGGAATAGGATGAGAGATTGACCAAGATGTAATTGTTCAGTCCCTCTACCATTGGTTAGTTTTAATGAAGGTTGTTAGACATAATTTGGAAGAGAATAAATGGGCTTTGTGGCCCAATGAGGCAGTATGTAATGTTCTTTGCCATTTTGTACTTATGGTACTGGCAGCCTCTTCACTTATAGGAATATAAAGCATTTGTATCAAGATAGGAAAGGGGTAATCGGGGAATACATGGAAAAAAGAGATAGTAAGGAAAAAGAGGGGTATAGGGTAGAGAGAGTTGGTGAAGGAAGATAGAAATTCAGAAAAGATTGAGCGTGTGAGTGGCCTCACAGATGACTCAGGGTAAGCTGGAGCTGGAGCTGGAGCTTATCATGTACTTAGATATAGTACTCCCTTATCATCATTCATTGGTCAATTCTGGCACCAGAAATGAATTCCTTGTTAAAAAGCACCCTCAAGTCATGTGTCATACATGTATGTTATTCCATTTCAGGCCAGCAGGTGGGTGTGGGTGAGCAGGTTGGTGTGGGAGAGCAGGTGGGTGTGGGTGTGCAGGTGGGTGTGAGCGACAGTTGCAGGCTGCAGGCATGTATCGCCTTTTGTCCCTATCAAAAAGCGAGTCGATCGGACGATAAACGGCAGAGATACGGGTGGTACAATTTCGTCTGCACACGTTGACATCTCGCGCAGTACAAGAAGTACCAGTGGCGCCACTCTTCGACGTGTGGCATGTGCTAGCCTCACTTCCACCTCTTCTGGTTCATTTAAAATATAGTTATGGGTAGGTGGGGAGGAGGTGGGGAGAAAATAGGGGGAGGGGGGAGGGGGGGTGTGGGGGGTTGATATTTTCCCGTATTCTGTGTTTGGACTGTGTTATTGTAAAATTTGGAAGTGATCTGTGATCCCCTTGTTTGTGCTATCATACCTAAATTCATTCTCTGCATCTGACAGTTTACATGTCCCACTTTTTCTGTTGTGTGTTTTAGACTGGTGGTAGAATGTGCCCAGTTTTTGCCCAGTTTGGGGGTAGAAAGAGAGAAATACGGGCAAATTCGCTGAAAAAGTCATTTCTATCTTCTGTTGAAAACGCTTAAGCCTTGAAGTCTATGGGTGTCCGAAGCGGGTGATAGATTTGGTTTAGTACATTTCCATAATTATAATAGCAAAAGAGAGAAATAAATTCGTGAAGATCGCAGTTCAATATTTTGAAGAAAAATTGAGTTTTATAGAAATTCTTTTGAGGAAAATGCTGTCCCCCGATCTTGCCTATGTCATGGGTTTTTCGACATGTCTCTATGTCGAATGATAACCGAAATATAACAATTCTCCTATGTAACAAAATAGTCTTAAAATGCAAAATTGGTAGGTATATATTACTCAGGGTTAATTAAACCCTGAGTCAATTATTAGATGAGGAGGGGCCACATTAGTGGCACCTCCCCATCATATATGCAAGGGCCTCTGATGTTATAATATAGGGGGGGGGCGGGGATAAAACACCACCACTGCAGTCCGCACCAGCCACCCGTGGATGAAAAATGATTAGGTCATTTTAATGACGGTTCATGACCTTATCAGTCTTTTTTTCCCTAGCAAGGGAGGCTCGGCCCCCAACAAAATGATTTCAGAGTCTGAATTTGTTGGAATGCTTCAAACCATACAGCGACAGTACCAAGGTACGCAGTATGTTTGTTGGAATGCTTCAAACCATACAGCGACAGTACCAAGGTACGCAGTATGGTTGGACAGGGGCTCATTGGCTAGATCTTATATTTTGGTCCCGAAAAACGCCATTTGCGACTCTCTGCTGTTGCACCGTTCTAGCAGCTACAAATGAGACTTATTTGCCTAGGTAAATGCTTTAACATGTACCTTGAACATTATTCTCGGGTTCTGTTGAATATTTGTGGTCCCCTTTACTTTGCTGATTAAGAAATATTGAGATTCAAAATATGGCTTAGCCTTCTCCTTGCCGAAATTTGATTCATGCCGCCATGACACTCTAGTCACGTGATCTCTTTTATCCAATGAAAATGGATATGCTTTGAGAAACGCCAGGGGGCGACATACAAAAAGTACTAATGCCTCCCTCTAGCGGAATAGTTTTTACCAAATAATTTGCAAATGGCCTCCAGTCCAACCTTACAGCGTACCTCGGTACTGTCGATGTAAGGTTTGAAGCAATCCAACAGCGTACCTCGGTACTGTCGATGTAAGGTTTGAAGCAATCCAACAAAGTCTGAATCAGACACCCAGTCTCCAGCGCCCGGCAGCGGCAGCAGTGGTGGCCGTGGCCAGTCGGGCAGTGACAGTGTTCACTTGATATCAAATCAAACTGCAAAACATATCCTCACCTGTTTCTTTAGCTAAATGGTAGAATTTATCCTTGCGAGCCTTTCCTATCTTCCCTTTCTTTCCCATCTTGAAGCAATATCTGCTTTTGCAGACCTGCTTGCTTTAATTCAGGGTCGACGTGCTTTTTGGTCAGCACGTGTTGTTGTGGCCTGTGTAGTACGTCATGCCCCACTTGTGTACTTGTTGGGGTATGAGTAAAAGACAACCTATAAACGATAAGACTGAAACGAATTCATGGAGATCATTGAGCGTTATCAAATGATGTAAGATTATTTCTTGAATAATAACATTCAAATATACTGAATATATCAAGAAAAATTAATCTGAAACGAAGATTTGCTAAAGAAAAGTACAATGTTGCTACTCAAATTAGCAAGCGGGTTCCGGTTGCTCTCTTTCACAATTCGTATTGTACGTACACAGAAAATGATGACGTTCTTTTCACCTACACGTGAGTTGCGAAACCCGCCATATTGTTGGGGGACCCCCGGCAGATTTGGCTTTCTTGGGTAAGTTACAATGAATATATTTCAATGCGGACTTCCATTATGATGTATATTCGTGATACAATATCTGATCTTGCAACATGTGCGCTACAATGGCTCCCAGTGGCATAGTTGCTGGGTAAAGACGGCAGGCCTGTGCCCGCCGCACGCCGGTCTTGCTGCCATGCGTCCTTTCATTCCGGCCACCACTGTCAAAACACGCTTGTGGGAGATGTCAAGATCCATAAGAGCCAAACAAAACAGCTGCATGCGCCGTAATGAGCGATCCGCTTGGCGTTCTGAAACTTGAAATATGTATATTTGGGTGTCAACGATCTAGGAATGACGTTTGTTTTGATGATGAATGTGAAATCTGGAAGTAAACAAATAAAACACAACCGCGGTCAAATTGTGACAGCAGTGTCACAGTGTTTATTGAGGGTGTGTATTGCCCTGTTGTCACTGCTGGAGCTACAATATGGTAGCATATGCTGTGATTTAACAGCAATAAGTAATCTCAGGTCTTTTAGATTGTTCCACAATATCTTTCTGT
This sequence comes from Harmothoe impar, assembly GCA_947462335.1. NCBI lineage: Eukaryota > Metazoa > Annelida > Polychaeta > Phyllodocida > Polynoidae > Harmothoe > Harmothoe impar. The sequence continues at coordinate 54,249,184 of OX381720.1, read as the reverse complement.
GCTCCTAGACATGATCTCAACACCAGTTTGCCGATCATAGTTGCTGAAAGTGAAACAGCTGTTAAACTCTTAAATCTCTTTAAACTGTTTGAACTTGCTGAACTTAAGTGCATAAGGGTGTTATGCATTATTGCAAACACTGCCTATTGCGAGAAATATAGATCTTATTATTTAATTCTCATTCAAATGGGATATCCATCCCCTCATTACTAGAGGGTCTTGGTCAGCCTGGCCAACAAACAAATCAGTGCCCAGTGCCCCTCCCCTAGGCCCTACCCTATGCGAGTTGTAACCCAACTTGTGGTAGGCACGGCAGAGTTTTATAAAGAAATAATTCAGAAAATTTCCAAAATGGCATAGCTATAGGTGGACACCATACGGTGGGACTAGTGTAGGGAATTACCTTTTATTACGAATTTATATCATTTTAGATAGTTCAAACAGCTAATTGGTGCAATTCAAACCACCTGGTAAATTGGGCGACTGGTTTTTATAAGATAAATTAGGCATAAAGATGTTACCTAGATTAGTAACAACTATGAAACACTTTTATTGACAGAATATTTGTATACATTTGTGCTTCAGGTGCCGTGGTAAAGAGCGACCATGACGTCCAGGTTTTACGCCGCAGACGCCTCCGATACGGAGAGCGAAACTTCATCCTCTGAGGATGAATTGCAGCAGAAGCCAGTGATCCAACAAAGGTAACACACATTTGCAACCAACTTGTTGTCTAGGAATCAATTTGAATTATCTAATTATGTGACTTTGTTTGATCAGACCTAAATTCCTTGCAAAATCATATTCAGGCAATTTCCCGAGGAATCCTACATAACCTTCATGTATTTTAAGCTGAATTTGTATTACAAAAATACATGATACTCAGTCGGTTAGTTTTAAAGCATAACTAATTGCTGACACATTTTCTACGTACAGGAAGTTCCAGTGGAGTGATGACGATGAGGATGTTAAGCGTGTTGTGCGCAGCGCCAAAGACAAGCGCTATGAAGAGCTCAACACCAAGATCAAGGACATTAAGAACCACAAAAAGATCAAGGATATGGCCAACGTTCTGCAAGGTACAGTGTTTCTACGATAAAATGTGTCTTCTTTTGGAGGATGATATTGATGTAATGACATTTCAATTTATGATACAAGGCTTCAACAAGGGAACAGTAATTTATGAACAACATGGTGGGATGAAAATGTATACTGTCCCACATTAAGTAAAAGACAATGCTAAATACTTCCAGCACTAGTATGATAAATAAAGTTTGAACTAAAAACAGGTTTGTGGTAAAATTATGCCTTATCTCAATATATCCATGTGACTTTTTAACAGATTTCGAAGATCTCTGCAAAGCGTTTGACAAGGCCAAGAAAGTGGTTGAGAAGGAGGGCATGCCTCGGTTCTACATCCGGTGTCTGGTCGAACTCGAGGACTTTGTCAACGAGGTAAGTCCTCCGGATAAGACAATCTCGCATTTCAATAATATGATTTAATGTTCAAATAATGAGCATGTTTGGACATGATACCCAAATGGACATTATGTCATAAATGTACACAGAATACACAATTAAGAAACGGTAATTTTACTTGATATATGCAGTAACATTATAGACACATCAGGTCTTAGATATCACATAAAACTTGTATAATTATAACACTTGGAAAATAGCAGTAGGCACACTGCAAATTAACCAGCCTTTTGAGTGATGAATGAATTATGTATTTCAGTGTTGGGAGGACCGTGTCGCGAGGAAGGCCATGAGCAAGAACAATGCAAAGGGCCTGACTACACTACGTCAGAAACTGCGCAAGTACACCCGTGACTTTGAAAAGGACATTGCTGGCTACCGCGAGAAGCCTGACGCCGAGGAAGGCAATGTGGAGGCAGAGCAGGAAGAGGAAGACAACGACGAGGACGGAATCGAGGGACCAGAAATACCCGCATCTGACTTTTTCAAAGTCAAGGCACCTAAGAAGGTGACCATCGCAAAGGATGCCGATGATGATGATTCCGATTCAGATATGGACTGGGGTTCAGACAGCGATACAGAGTCGGATGACGACGATGATATCCCCCTCGACACCAAACTGGGCCCGGATATCTTCAGGAAGAAGGTCACGTCTGACGACACCAAGGAGAAGGAGCGAGAGAAAAGACGCCGAGAGCGGCGTGAGCGGAGAGAGGAGATGGAGAAGGACAGCGATGAGGACGACAAGGACGGAGAGTGGACCACCATTAAAGGGGGCGCCCCACTCACGTCAGAGCGCCCCAAGATGTTCTCTAAGGACGCAGAGATTACCCACGATGCCGTCAAGAAGAAGCGTATTGAGATCATCAGTGCCCGTGGTAAGAAGGCCACCGACCGCAACACGCAGATCGAGATGCTCATCGAGCTACGCAGCATCGCTGCCGCTCACAACCTGGGCATCGGGGTGGACGTCAAACTCATGTTTGATATTGTGTCGGCCATCTTTGACTACAACTCAAGCATTGCTAACTGCATGAAACCCGAGATGTGGGATAAGTGTATGGGCTTTGTCCAGGACCTCTTGGAGAAACTACAGGCGAACACTGATATCACGGTGGGTGCCGCTGTAGCCGAGGAATCTGAGGATTTCGCGGCTGGTCCCCCGTTCCAGATACGTGCTTGTATCCTCACCATTGTGGAGCGCCTCGATGAGGAGTTCATCAAAATGCTGCAGGGCTGTGACGCCCACAGCACGGAGTATGTGGACAGGTTAAAGGACGAGAGGGTGGTGTGTAAAATCCTTAGAGATCTGGAGGAGTATATGAATGGACGATCCACAACAGAAGAGATCTGCCGTATCTACCTCAAGCGTGTAGAACATATGTATTATAAAGTAAGTCGTTTTCATCCCCTTTTCCAAATATTGCTCTGTTCTTGTAATTTCATGTACAGTATTACCTTTTTAAAGGCCACAAAAAATTGATCCATGGATTTCGCGTTCCTTATTAAGAGTTGCAAAAGTTTGCACAAGGTTTGCAAAAAAATGTATAAATGTGTCTTCAGAATTTGTAATCGAAAGCTTGATTTCTTGCTTTAAATAGATGAACAAGAAATCAAAAAAGCCAAACCCAAATACCTGCAGTGAAATAAGAAGAGTCAAGTCAAATCTATTTGATCAAATATCATTTCAGTTGTCTGGCCTCAGTATTGTGGGCTGTCAAAATTAAGTGAATTTTTGCCATCTAAATTACCTGTCCCCTCCCCTTTTTTTTGGCATCATTGTAAATGAGGAAAAAAAGAAAAGTGTCTGTGGTAATGTACCGGGGAAAATACCATTTAAATTTACGATTTGACCAAAATTACATCAAGAAGTTATACAATTTCCAAAAGATGTCAAAAAAGAAATGAAACGGGTTGAGCCCACTTTTGCTGGGTGCGGTCGGGGGATCAAAAACACCCATTCTTCTAGTTCTAAAGGAAACTGTAATGTATGTTTGACATAAAATTAAGAATTAAAAAAAAAAGATTTTAATTAATCATACTGTCTAGTATTGTGGATGTGAAGTAATCAATACATGTGCAAAATTACTGGTATATTACCATGAAATAAACCACCATTTCACCCATTAACAGTTTGACAAGAGGTCGAGGCGGTTATTACCAGGAGAGAGCCCCCAACCGGAGCCAGAAGAGCCTGCTAAGCCTGAACCCGAGGTACCCAAAGTAGAAATCACAATTGTAGACGCTAAGCCTGCAGATGACGCCAGCCCCAAGGAGCCCAAGGAGGGGGAGGAGAAGAAACCAGAGGGGGAGAAAGTCGACGGGGAGAAAGTCGACGGGGAGGAGAACAAGGAAGCCGAACCGGAGGAGAAACCCGAGACGGACGCAGAGCGACGGAAGCGAGAACAGAAGAGCTACCCAGTCATTGAGGAGGGCTCTGAAAAGAAGATGGACAAGTTCTGTACGTATATCTACGCTAAGGACAACACGGACCGTATCCGTACACGCGCCATCTTGTGCCACATCTACCACCACGCGCTGCACGACCGCTGGTACGAGGCACGCGACCTCATGTTGATGTCTCACCTACAGGACAACATCGAGCACTCTGACATACCCACACAGGTCAGTCAGCTACCTCATGTCATGATTCATGTCGTGATGCATGAATGCAGCCCTGGCAAGTCACGTGCTATGGCTGTATTCCTACATCATGATGATGCTTAAGGAATGTAGTATGAAACCTGCAGGCTTGGTATGATGTATGGCTGCAGCCATGAAGTTACTCGCCAATTGAGTATTACAATGAATGGCACAATGCATTATATCACTATATTGCCCTTAAAGGGTTGTCTTCTATGATATACCTGCTTTTGTCGGAGTCTTTCTTTTGATGTCAAATCTTTTACAATGCCCCTAAGAGTACAGTTATTCAGGGTGGGTCTCCCTGTTATGGAATGTCATGGAATTTGAAAGTTGCCTGGAAAGTCACGGAATTTTTTTTTTTTTTAATTATATTGTATCATGGAAAATGAAATGAACCATTTGCTTTCTAGATTTTAGACATTTTCTCATCCCCGCCCTCCACAAAAATGTCATAAATGTCATGGAAAATTAGGACTTTTGTCATGGAAATGTCATGGAATTCAATCTGAAATGTTTGTTAGAATGGCTATTGCATTCACAACTGCATGAAGATTAATATATTTTAAAAAAAACTTGTTTTATTTTCAGATTATGTATAACCGTGCCATGGTGCAGCTGGGTCTGTGCGCCTTCCGTCAGGGCATGATCAATGACGCCCACAACTGTCTAGTCGACATCCAGAGTGGAGGCCGCGCCAAGGAACTGCTAGCCCAGGTCAGCTACTGTGCTATAACACTAAGCCAGCTACTAGTTTATATCTTTCAGCTAATGAAGTAGTTAATAGTAATTAATAGTAAAGATGTAAATATAAATGCTGGACTGGAACATGTGATGAACTAAATGTGAGCAAAGAGTTTGTAACTTGTTGGCTTTTATCTGTTTACTTGTTCAATGATTTAGCCTTTTATGGCCACCATCAAGACATCTAGACTATCCTCTTGTGTCGAAAAAGAAACCTAAGGCCACACCAAAAAAAAAAGTTGGTCAATGGATTTCACTTTTCAAAAAATGGTGTGAGCGAGCGAATTTTTTATTTTTTTTTTTCAAGATTTTCTTTTTTTGTCAATGGACTTTGTCCATGGAAAACTGGAGCGAGCGACAATTTTTTCTCACCAGCCTCCGACAAAAGTTCTTAATGGACCCCTAACATAAAAACTAATTGGTTGCTCTGGGGGAATTACTAGAAGAAAATTTGAAAAAAAAAAAATCTCAATTTTGAAAAAAAATAAATGAGGCGAGCGAAATCCATTGACAATTTTTTTTTCAAAAAAAAAAATTCCATTTCCGAAAATAAAGAGGCGCGAAATCCATTGACCAACTTTTTTTTTTGGTCTGGCCTATAGGCCGCATAGTACATTATGCCCTTTCCGAGCATGGTGCTTGAATGAGGCCCTGACTTTGCATGGGTCGTCATGGTGCATGACTCGCCAGGGCATCATGACGACTGAGGCCCAAGTGTTGAAGCATGTTAGTGCGGAGTACTGACCACGTGTTGTGTTGTTGCTCCAGGGCCTGCTGCTACAACGTCAACACGAGAGGACCCCGGAGCAGGAGAAGATCGAGAAGCGGCGTCAGATGCCGTACCACATGCACATCAACCTCGAGCTGCTCGAGTGTGTCTACCTCGTCTCTGCTATGCTCATGGAGATCCCCTACATGGCTGGTACGTGCACCCTTTGTTGGTCAGTTACGATAGTAACTGACCTCTATGCATACCCTAAGGAAAATCCAGATGCGCGGCCTTGCGTGACGAGTCCATGCACACATGCACCACTCTCCCATAGAGAATCCCTTGACCAGAACCCATGGAGCACCACTGGCACCACCACCCTGGGCACTTTCTAGTACATTCATGTTCTGAAAATGTGATGTTGGGCACCACTAAGGACGCACACATGGCACCACTACCCACCGGGCACCACTGCCTGCACCACCCCGGGCACTTTCCAGTAATTCTAGTTCTGAAAATGTGATGTTCCAGCAACACACACATGCCACCCAAGCCACCACCTCCACCACCCACGCCACCACCTCCACAAACACGCATACGTATGTGGTATTTGGAAAATCACTGGAGCCCGCCTAAGTTATCACACCTCCCATAGGAGGCCCCTGGCACCACCGCGGTGGCCTAATCCCCACATTGCGGCCCTTAAAGGGAAGTGGGATCGTGTTTGTTAATGGTCTTGGGACCATTAGATTCCCAATGACCATGTACCTAATTTTAGTACAATGCGTTATTTTATATTTCTGCCAGCAGATTCGTAATCGCCAGAAAAAGCTACCCCAAATTCATATATTAAAAGTCACATATAATCGAATTCGAGGTGGTGGCTGTTGGTGAGCAGGTGGCTGTGAGAAAGCAGGTGGCTAGGGGCGAGCAGGTGGCTGTGGGCGTCAGCGGCAGGCAGCACGTAACCGCTGTTTTACGTCTCGGCGGAAAAAGCGAGTCGATCGGAGCGTCAGTAGCGACACCATCTTCGTTTCTGGTTCGACGTGTCTGGTTGGCCGGGGGGGCGGCGTGAGCAGATTATTTTGCCTCCAAAACCGATTTTGCCCCCAAAACCGATTTTGAGCCCCGAAACGATTTTGACCCAAAAACGATTTTGAAGTTCTCCTACCCTTCCGAAAATCGGGCCGATCGGAGCGTAAACAGCGAAGATATCCCTTTCTCCATTTATCCCTTTCTCCGTTTATCCCGTTCTCCCTTTCGCCATTTATCCCGTTCTCCCGTTCGCCGTTTATCCCGTTCGCCGTTTATCCCGTTCTCCGTTTATCCCCGTTCTCCATTTATCCTCGTTCTCCGTTTATCCCGTTCTCCCTTTATCCCGCTCTCCCTTTATCCCGTTCTCCCTTTATCCCGTTCTCCCTTTATCCCGTTCTCCCTTTCTTCCATTCTCCCGTTCTCCATTTATCCCGTTCTCCCTTTATCCCGTTCTCTGTTTATCCCGTTCTCCCTTTATCCCGTTCTCCCTTTATCCTGTTTCTCCCGTTCTCCGTTTCTCCCGTTCTCCGTTTCTTCCCGTTCCCCGTTTATCCCGTTCTCCCTTTATCCCGTTCTCCCTTTATCCTGTTCTCCCTTCATTCCGTTCTCCCTTTATTCCGTTCTCCATTCATCCCTTTCTCCATTTATTCCTTTCTCTGTTTATCCCGTTCTCCCGTTCGCCGTTTATCCCGTTCTTCCGTTTGCCGTTTATCCCGTTCGCCGTTTATCCCGTTCGCTGTTTATCCCGTTCTCCGTTTATCCCCGTTCTCCGTTTATCCCCGTTCTCCGTTTATCCCCGTTCTCCGTTTATCCCCGTTCTCCCTTTATCCCCGTTCTCCGTTTATCCCCGTTCTCCGTTTATCCCCGTTCTCCGTTTATCCCCGTTCTCCCTTTATCCCCGTTCTCCGTTTATCCCCGTTCTCCGTTTATCCCCGTTCTCTGTTTATCCCCGTTCCCCGTTTATCCCCGTTCTCCGTTTATCCCGTTCTCCCTTTATCCCGTTCTCCCTTTATCCCATTCTCCCTTTCTCCCGTTCTCCCTTTATCCCATTCTCCCGTTCTCCCTTTATCCCCGTCCGTTTATCCCGTTCTCCCTTTATCCCATTCTCCCTTTATCCCATTCTCCCTTTATCCCATTCTCCCTCTATCCTGTTTTCCCTCTATCCCGTTCTCCCTTTATCCCATTCTCTGTTTATCCCGTTCTCCGTTTATCCTGTTCTCCGCTTATCCCGTTCTCTGTTTATCCCGTTCTCCCTTTCTCCCCTTATCCCGTTCTTCCTTTCTCCCGTTCTCCCCTTATCCCGTTCTTCCTTTCTCCCGTTCTCCCCTTATCCCGTTCTTTCGTTCTCCCCTTATCCCGTTCTCTATTTATCCCGTTCTCCCGTTCTCCCCTTATCCCGTTCTTCCTTTCTCCTGTTCTCCCCTTATCCCGTTCTTCCTTTCTCCCGTTCTCCCTTTCTCCCGTTCTCCGTTTATCCCGTTCTCCCTTAATCCCGTTCTCCCTTTATCCGGTTCTCCATTTATCCGGTTCTCCATTTATCACGTTCTCCCTTTATCCCATTTATCCCATTCTCCGTTTATCCCGTTATCTGTTTATCTCCGTTCGCCGTTTATCCCGTTCTTCCGTTTGCCGTTTATCCCGTTCTTCCATTTGCCGTTTATCCCGTTCTTCCGTTCGCTGTTTATCCCGTTCGCTGTTTATCCCGTTCGCTGTTTATCCCCGTTCTCCGTTTATCCCCGTTCTCCGTTTATCCCCGTTCTCCGTTTATCCCCGTTCTCCGTTTATCCCCGTTCTCCGTTTATCCCCGTTCCCCGTTTATCCCCGTTCTCCGTTTATCCCGTTCTCCCTTTATCCCGTTCTCCCTTTATCCCGTTCTCCCTTTCTCCCGTTCTCCCTTTATCCCATTCTCCCTTTATCCCATTCTCCCGTTCTCCCTTTATCCCCGTCCGTTTATCCCGTTCTCCCTTTATCCCATTCTCCCTTTATCCCATTCTCCCTTTATCCCATTCTCCCTCTATCCTGTTTTCCCTCTATCCCGTTCTCCCTTTATCCCATTCTCTGTTTATCCCGTTCTCCGTTTATCCTGTTCTCCGCTTATCCCGTTCTCTGTTTATCCCGTTCTCCCTTTCTCCCCTTATCCCGTTCTTCCTTTCTCCCGTTCTCCCCTTATCCCGTTCTTCCTTTCTCCCGTTCTCCCCTTATCCCGTTCTTTCGTTCTCCCCTTATCCCGTTCTCTATTTATCCCGTTCTCCCGTTCTCCCCTTATCCCGTTCTTCCTTTCTCCTGTTCTCCCCTTATCCCGTTCTTCCTTTCTCCCGTTCTCCCTTTCTCCCGTTCTCCGTTTATCCCGTTCTCCCTTAATCCCGTTCTCCCTTTATCCGGTTCTCCATTTATCCGGTTCTCCATTTATCACGTTCTCCCTTTATCCCATTTATCCCATTCTCCGTTTATCCCGTTATCTGTTTATCTCCGTTCGCCGTTTATCCCGTTCTTCCGTTTGCCGTTTATCCCGTTCTTCCATTTGCCGTTTATCCCGTTCTTCCGTTCGCTGTTTATCCCGTTCGCTGTTTATCCCGTTCGCTGTTTATCCCCGTTCTCCGTTTATCCCCGTTCTCCGTTTATCCCCGTTCTCCGTTTATCCCCGTTCTCCGTTTATCCCCGTTCTCCGTTTATCCCCGTTCTCCGTTTATCCCCGTTCCCCGTTTATCCCCGTTCTCCGTTTATCCCGTTCTCCCTTTATCCCGTTCTCCCTTTATCCTGTTCTCCCTTTCTCCCGTTCTCCCTTTATCCCATTCTCCCGTTCTCCCTTTATCCCCGTCCGTTTATCCCGTTCTCCCTTTATCCCATTCTCCCTTTATCCCATTCTCCCTTTATCCCATTCTCCCTTTATCCCATTCTCCCTCTATCCTGTTTTCCCTCTATCCCGTTCTCCCTTTATCCCATTCTCTGTTTATCCCGTTCTCCGTTTATCCTGTTCTCCGCTTATCCCGTTCTCTGTTTATCCCGTTCTCCCTTTCTCCCCTTATCCCGTTCTTCCTTTCTCCCGTTCTCCCCTTATCCCGTTCTTCCTTTCTCCCGTTCTCCCCTTATCCCGTTCTTTCGTTCTCCCCTTATCCCGTTCTCTATTTATCCCGTTCTCCCCTTATCCCGTTCTGCCTTTCTCCTGTTCTCCCCTTATCCCGTTCTTCCTTTCTCCCGTTCTCCCTTTCTCCCGTTCTCCGTTTATCCCGTTCTCCCTTAATCCCGTTCTCCCTTTATCCGGTTCTCCATTTATCCGGTTCTCCATTTATCACGTTCTCCCTTTATCCCATTTATCCCATTCTCCGTTTATCCCGTTATCTGTTTATCTCCGTTCTCAGTTTATCCCGTTCTCCCTTTATCCCGTTCTCCCTTTATCCCGTTCTCCCTTTATCCCACCTAAAACCATTAAATATCATTAAAGATTAACTAAGTGTCTGTAACTGACCATGCAGCTTTGCTGCAGACCATGAAGGAACCTTTGACACTCACCCCCGAAATCTATGCCCCCTCGTATACATGTATTGAAATGAGTTACCGGTACTATGGGTCTTGAAATAAATAAAGTAGTCAGGGAATCTTGTGAAATTCTGTGGCATATTGATGCAGGGGTAAAGCTCATCTTGACAAGCGCCCAGTGCTACATGTTAAGGTAATAAGTATGTTTTGGTAAATTACCGTATTGGAAAGTCAGGGAGTAACTGAAACTATAGAGACACAAATGCCTTTTATATACAGTCAACCCTCACTACCTCGAATCCCTCACTTCCTCAGACACCCCCTTGCAACTCCCCTCTATATTCCATCATATTTTGACTTTCCCTTGCCTCTTTAAAACCCGAGGGCGTGAGGACTGACTGTATTCCCAAGGATTGCGTTTATAAAATACATTTGTCTCCAACAAAGTGCATTGTCATGTTTTTTATGGATGACATGTCATGTTTTCAGCGCACGAGTTTGATGCCCGTCGGCGTATGATCAGTAAGAACTTCCACCACGTACTGCGGGTGTCGGAGCGGCAGCCCCTCGTCGGGCCCCCGGAGAGCATGCGTGAACACGTGGTCGCCGCCTCCAAGGCCATGAAGAACGGCAACTGGAACAACTGCTGCAACTTCATCGTCAACGAGAAGATGAACGCCAAGGTGAGTTATTATAGAGGTTGACATGGGGGATGAATGAATTATACAAAGCCCAGACGTCCAGGACTTTGTACCCTAGTATGATGGCTTACTATTCATCTATATTAGGCTGCATAAAATTGATAATCAGCTTTGCGGACACTTTCCAAAGAAACATTGTGCGGGAGGGAGGTTTTTTATTTTATTTTGTTATCAATTTTCTAGGCCATGAGGGGGGTGGCTTTTGCTCTTTTTTTTTACATTTCAAGTGATGAGGGAGGTCTCTTTTCTTTTTTTTCCGCTATGTTAGATATCCCATATGCTATATGTAAACATTATTTGAAACGTATTCCTAAGATTCAGATTTGTGACAACAGTGTTCCAGCAGTTATTACAAAAAATCAGGGGTGCGGGGGTTTTGGTGATATTTCTTTTAAAATAATGAAAAAAAAGCTTCCATGCAGCTCCTTTTAGAGGGTGCGAGCGGTGCCTGCAAAGCTGATAATTTATTTTATGCAGCCTTAGTGAGAATAAAAGTCTTTTAAACAGCTCTATTGAGGAAATACTGATTTGAAATGTATATTTTCCTGACCTAAGCCAAATAACTGCTATCGGGGTAGTGTTTTTAGTTGGGGTCTACTGCTGAAGAAAAGAATTCCTTAACTTGAACCTAAAAAAAGTCAAAGGACTACATCTTTTCCACCCGAGATTCAATTTAAGTGTTTCCTGTTGGACATTGCCCATGCCTCATCTTTAGTCGATAACTTTTTTTTTTGCTTTTTTTTCCCGACTTAACCTTATTCCAGACTTTAGTCGACAATGTAAACTAAAGGTCCCCCTTTCTCCCTATTCCCAGGTGTGGGACCTGTTCCACCAGAAGGACCGTGTGCGTGAGATGATGACTCAGAAGATTAAGGAGGAGTCGCTGCGTACCTACCTCTTCACCTACAGCTCCGTCTACAACTCGCTGTCACTCGACCTGCTCGCCGAGATGTTCGAGCTGGCCAAACCCGTGTGTCACTCCACCATCAGTAAGATGATCATCAACGAGGAGCTCATGGTGAGGCACTGTTAGAGTACCAAACAACTGCAAGGATGCCAAGTGTTCAGATTTTTTCGTAATTTTACTATTTTTGACTCCTATTAATTACGACCGTTACGATTTCTGCCAGCAAATTACGATTTTTATTAATCATTAGGCCACACCAAATTAAAAAGTTGGTCTATGGATTTTGTTTTCCAAAAATTGGTGCGGGAGGGCGAATTTTTTTCCAAATTTTTTTTTTCCAAATTTTTTTTTAGGGGGGCGGACGAATTTTTTTTTTCCCGAGGGAAAATCATTGTTAAATTTTTACAAACTGATATTTTCTGGCTAACGATGGCAGTAAAGGCCACCAAAAAAACAAAAAAACAAAAATTCCAATTTCTCAGAAAATGAAATTCCATTTTCGAAAATATGGTGCGGGAAATCCGTAGACCAACTTTTTAATTTGGTGTGGCCTTACATTATATATTTAAACATAAAAAACAAAGCTTTTATTCTAAAGTACATACTATTGTTACCATTTTTGTTACGGTTTCAAACACAAAAAAAATTACCATTTTGGGGTCCAAAAATCGTAACAAATACGATTTTGGGGTGGGGTGACTTGGCATCCCTGCAACTGGCATTCTCAAACCTTGTCTATGTGATGTGGCAGATTAAATAAAAATTGCTTCAGTAAAGCTAAAGCAGAATGTTTAGATAAACTTGAGACAGTCAGTATTCCCTATCATGCACCAATGGGACGTTAACCTACCCGAAGAATCAATGAGTGATTTACAGCTATTGTAAAAACTATGTCATGATGTATCTTCACAAACCTGTCACTCAATGGCCATGACATAGCTCTACCGTGTAATCTACAGGTAGGAGAAATCACCTACAATGAATGAATTCATCATTCTAAGTGTACATGTGGTACCCAAAATGATAAACGCACACGCATCATTCTTTTGTTGAATTTTCAACTAGAAATGACCCCAGGCTAATGTATTACTAAGCACATTTCACACATTGTTTCATGTGGAAATCGACCTGTATTATGTTACCCAATAACTGGTTGTCCCCTAGGCGTCCCTTGATGAGCCGACCCAGACGGTGATGATGCACAGGACAGAACCCACGCGCCTCCAGTCCCTGGCACTCCAGCTCTCAGAGAAGGTGTCCACACTGGTCGACAACAACGAGCGCATCATGGAGATGAAGCAAGGCGGATACTTCTTCAACAAACAAGGTGAGGCAACAATCGCAGCTCTAATTGACGTCAAAAACTCCTTATTCAACCCCTTAAAGTGGGTATATCCGATTTTTCTTCAAATTCTAAATCTTCCTTAAATGTATTCCAAATACTGTAAAGGTATGATATTTAGAGAATAGAGGTCAATTGAATGTCATCAATGGATTTCAATAGGTCACATAGAGATCCTATGTCCCCAAACCATGGGGGTTTCTAGTGTATTTTCAATGGGGGGAATAAAAGAGTGCACACTTTAATTCCAAAATGACCATGTTTTGGGCAATAATTAGAATTAGAGCAAAATCGAAGGGAATTAGGGGGAATGGAACAGATAGGAAGTCAAATATATCATTTGTAAACATTTTGACTCATTTTTAGGGAAATATATTTTTTTGTCCCACACATCGGATGTACTAACTTTAAGCATGGATGTCGCTAAAAGATGACATTTGTCGTCGTGATGCACCAATGCCCCAACAAGTAACTCTCTGGTGCTGTGTTGGAGCATCATGTCGACCCTTTGGGAGTGTCTCAGTCCCATAGGGTCGCCATCATGCTTGAATGCAGCACTGGTGAGTTACTCACCAGGGCTGCATTCAAGCGTCATGACAACAAAAGGCATTGCGTATTAAAGTACTATGTTGACCTTAAAGGGTTAACAGGAATTCTAGATACTAGGATTAAGAATGGTCTTGCTGAAGATAATCTGTTTGCTGTCGAACAGTGAATCAGATGCGGGTCAATTCTCCTCCCACTGCGGACTGGATGAGGTGTTTCTTTCTTCACGAAGCCCCCTAGTGGCTTGATTAAACACAACGTCCCTCCATCTGACTTTGCAGATTTAATAAGCACGGGGATGTGATTCCTCCTACAGTTGTAGGATTTCCTACACTTTTGAGCAAAAAAAGTCCACCCTTGTGATTTGTCCAGATCCATTAAGATATTTTTTCACGGGGACGGGGGGGGGGGGTGATCTGTTACTCAAACTGTCACAGGGTGAGCAGAATATATGAGAAAATGCATCAAAATGCAGCATTTGGCTTATAGATTTTCAAAATTTTCCAGGGCCTGCCCAAACCCCTCTTAGATTTATCGCTGTGCTGCACTTGCAACTATTCGAAAGCAATATCACTCGAGGGCTGCATTTAGTGTCTTTAGAGATACCTCATATTGAGACTTTAAAATTCTCCTACAGTTTTACAATTTTCAAATCACATCCCTGAAGAAGCACGGATGTGATATTAATCTGTATGGCTTGTGTTAAAACATGATGCAGCTTTATGAATTCAAACCCCATTGAATAATTGCAGCTAAAGTACGTGAACTAATGAGGCGTTATGGTGTAACACATGTAACTGCTATTGTAATGTGTATAATAATAATATTTAACAAATGTCTACATTTGTTCTTTTCGTACAGGAAACCGTTTCGGCGACCGGAACTTCAGAGGTACATATAAACCATTTCTAATCAAATTGTTATAATTTATTCATGATCATAATATATTTATGTCATGTCTAGTGTTTCTTCAGTTGTCGCAAGTATTGGACAAAGCCTGCAAATAGCTTCAGTTTATGATTAATTAATTCTCTTAGAGGGCAATATTTACAGGGTCCAAGCCATGTTTTGATGTGTTGTGTGACATTGATGTGCACATTTTGTTACAGCTGCTGAAAAATTGAGTTAATTTCTACAGAACCAGAGTCTATTTCAAAACTTTGTATTGCATGTCAATGTGATAAACTAGCATTGCCTGTTGATAGATACGTCATTGGGCACGGACACAACTGAAAGTGAGTCACTCGGGGGGTTTAACTTATGTCCTTGGGTGCCAGAGTTACCTTTAAGGAACCCAAGCGGCGAGTTTTACTACATATTACCACCTATAAAGTGTCGCGAGAGAGAGCGATGTCATGAAAAATTGAGATCGACATATGCCGCGAATGGGGCCTCAAGGGTTATCAGGGTTACCCAGGAGCTGGCTGCCATAGGCATTAGAGTGGTTCACGGCACCTTTGACTTAACCATATTATATGAAAAGGGTTTGTAAAGATAGATAAGTCTTCATGGTGTTGTCCGGAGAGATTTATTGATTTGTGTAATGTGTAAGACCCCGGTGGACCCCTACGGTTTACAGTTTGCCAACAGGGGCTGATGGTATAAGATGGTGACCGAGGCTGGAGTCGTTCATCTTTTTGAACTAATAGTAATTAAGTCTTCCCTGTTTATACATTGTAGGTGGCAGAGGCGGATTTGGCAAGTTATCTTTTTTCACAGTCTTTGTTGGCGTAAAGCTATTGGATCGTTACTCATTTCAGTTCTGTATTCCAGACGTAAACGGAGCTTTGGTCAAAGGACAGCCTCCAGTTATTGTTAACACGTTAATACCTAGTCCCATGCTTGTGCTAAGGTGGTTGTCGGAGCGTGTGTAGACTGTCCAGTGGACTTTGTCAAATAATGTATTACACACTTTTCAGATTAGACAAGGGGTTACCGTAACGTTGCGATATAGCGCCAGGTTTTAATGGAGCCCCAGGGGTAACAGGGTCTAGAAATGTGTATACATGTACTAGAACCAGGCATAGAATTTTCCAAGAAATTTTAAAAGTTAGAGGGGTCACCCCTGTGATTTGTACAGATCCACTGAAAAAATGTTTGAACATTAATAGAGGGGGTGGCACTTGCACTCTTGAATGGACCCATCCCATACAATTTGTCTAAAAATATCATCCAGAGAAAGGGTTCTGGCCCAGTCTTGGAATTTTCGACAAAAGCCAGTCCCATTCCTGTAGTACTCACTAGAACATGCTCTTAAAAAGCGCATGGGTAAAGGGTAAAGAGTAAGTGAAGAAAGTCCTGGCGCTATATCACCACAACACAGTAGATGTAACATCATTTATAGTCAGTGCGTTCTGAATGTATATGTAGTCTGTATGACGGCCTCTAAACAGTATCATGGGATGCCCTGTGTGTTTTGAGTCCATTCTAAAAGCCATAAGGCCACCTTTTTTGATAACTTGGATTACGGGCTTTTGGCTCCAACTTTTTGGAAGGGCAGAGGGGGGTGGGGGGGAGCTGCCCTACGGAAGGAGCCCGATCAGAAAATTTCCTGAAAGGCAGAGGAATAAGAAAAAAGAAAGGGCCTGGAAAACCTTATTTTTGGGGTAATCTAAGGAAGATATGTTGAGTAATATCCCCAATCTGAAAGGCCTCATTCTACCTTTTGCTGGTCAACATGTACTTTTTTTTTGGGGGGGGGGGTTCAAAAAAAATTATCAAAATTATCAAAATTAAACGGCCTAACAGTAAACCCACTATTTGGCATTAAAAATGGGGGGGGGGGGGGGGAGAAATGACCTCCCTCTAGTAAAGACAATTTGGTGGTAATCTTAATGGATTCAGAATACATGTATCGAAAATAACTGAAGTCATTGTTATTGAACTTTTCGTGTGGCATACTTCTTCTACTTTGACAATTTGATTGGTGGTCATGAAGACCCCTCCGGTTTACAAACATTACTTGACGACGGGGGCTATATACATTTTATGGGAAGAGGACAGGGGTTGTAACTTGAATCTCATCGGTAGACCAATAGATTATCTAATTGTTCCATCTTTATACCTTATAGGTGGCAGAGGAGGAGGATTTGGTAAGTTATCTTTTTTCTTTTGTCTTCTTGATGTAAAGCTATTTAAATCATCATTCAAGGACAAATTTAATGTATGTGTTCTGTACACCGTCCCCAAGGGATCATTGATCAAAAGGCTAGCTTACTGACCGCCTTACTTCTCTGAGGAAGTTTCACTTAACGTATACTGTAAACGCCATCTTATTTCGCGCTGTACTTATTTTCTCGAAAATGAAAACCCGCAAAAATATGAACAGCGTAAATATTTATCCAGTGTAGCGATTTAACTACTATATAAGTATAACAAAAGTCGCAAATTTAAATCCGCGCAAAATTGGACTTAACAGCCAAATCGCGAAAATATCTACGTTTACAATATATAGAGAACTTCCCCTAAAAATCCACTTATAGCCAAGGTGTTTTCGGTATGTAAAAAGCGTGGCTACTGAAGAAACGGTCATGTGAGGGTGCACCGAGGGGGGTTGTACATCATTGGTCATAGGGTAGTGTTTAAGTCTCCCGTGATTATACATTTTAGGTGGCAGAGGCGGAGGAGGATACGGCAAGTCTTGTTTTGAAAAAATCTGTTTGTGCTTGCCATCGTATTGACATTTAAATAATTTCAGTTTGATGTATCAAACTAATGGTTGGTTACTAATTACACTGTTTTCATGAATGACTAACACTCACTGTAGCAGTGTAGGAGACCCACTTTGCTTGACATAATCTGAGTGACTTGATACGTCCACCACGGTAGTGTGAAGCATGCTGTATGTTGTACATGTAGGGGCGCACTAGGTAGACAAGTAACAAAGCTGTGCCTCTACATGGGTAAAAATCGACACGGCCGTTTTAAAAATCGACACGGGCGACACGGCCCTTTTAAAAATCGACGGACATGGGCACATGAAGTAGAATGTATACTAATAGTATGGGATAAAAATCCACACATCGACACGGCCTTTTTGCTAAAAATCGACACGGCGAGACGGTCAAAAATGCGGGTACCCATGTAGGGGCACAAAGCTGTATTGGTGGTCTACCTTGGCCCTTCTAATACAAGTGTATCACTCTCACTGAATCATTTAAAGATTTTCAGTTTTGTGTTTCAAACAAAAACGAAAAGTAACCTAAATGACTAACCTTTTAACATTAGGACACATACACTTGGCTTAACTAAGGTAGTGGTCATTTTTTAACAACAGGGGGGGTTGGTGGATTTGGAGGGGGAGAGGACCAAGAAAATTTGGACCCTTGAAGGTGGGGGGACCAAAAAAATTGCACCTCTTTTAAATGAAAAGGCCCGTGCATTACTATAGCTCAAAGGAGTCGACCGCGCTCAATTTCAACTTGCCTGAGGGGGGGGGTGGCAAAAAAAATTCGACCCACTCGCGCAAAAATCATATTTTCTAAATTTGACCCCTGATCTCGTGCACAAGCAGTTAAGTATCCTGTTGCAATGCATAGATTCGATTATCAGAAAGGAGCCATACGCTTAAATAGTGAGTGAGTGCTATTCATGCAGTAGACATGATGGCTAGAGAGTGCATTGTGTAAATGTCAGCTACTTTACCTTGTCGTGTGTTGTAGTGTCTGGTGTGCTGTGCTGCCTGAAACATCTGCTTATTGCTATGAAACTTATCCTACCGTGAATTCCCGCGTATTACTCGCATCTAGCATATAACCCACACCCCCAACTCAGGAGAATCCTATAACCCGTTTTTGGATTAGAAAATCTCAATTTTAGTACTGATCTATAATAATAAAAACCCTCGTATAACCCGCACCCTATATAGGCATGTTTGGTATCAAATGAAAGCTGTGTCTGGTTCGCGTGCAACCCGCGGGTAGTACGCGGGAATTTACGGTAATTAGTTTCCTCACACCTTTGCCAGGTTAAATTCACCCAAACGGATTATTAATTAACTAATATTTTATGTAGAAACCTTAGTTAAGATTCACAGAGATGTATGTAAAATAGTCATTGATTTCCCATAAAATATGGATTTCAAAGTCCCCCCTTCTTTAAATGTACAAAAAAAATAGGGATTCTCGGTAATGGAGTACCTTTTCAGGGAATAACCGACTTACATCTCTACATGTAAAGCGGACCATTAATAAGTTACAAAGTCATTAAATATATGATATACTTTAGCGTGCTTTGAAAGTCATTGTTCCCTGTTTATACATTACAGGTGGTAGAGGCGGTGGCTATGGTAAGTTGTCTTTTGTGATACATTAAAAAAAGATGATTAGAGTCCAGTAATGAATAACCTCATTCCTGACCTGAAATAGTACGCAATAAAATAACCCTTAATATACGCCTTTAAGCAATATGTTTTGTAAAAATGCAAATAGTTGGTACTACATAGATGCATCATAGTTTCTCAACCCTAGAGGTTCGGCAAGATGCTTTTGATAGTCCAGAACTAGCGAGTCGCTTGTCAGGGCTACTTTCATACATTCTGATGATTGCATATTGTAGCCTATTCTAATCCCGGGGGGGCCACTCTCTAAATTATGGATGCTATGTGCGTACATCAGTCTAAATTTGACCCCCTTATGGCGGGGGAAAATTCCACCAAAACACACCCCTATTGGCGGGATTACCCCCTTAAATGGGAAGAAACCATACCCCTTTTTGTCGGACACCACCCTAAAGAGGCAAAATTTGGACCCCTTTTATCGGGATACCCGAAATGGTTTAAAAGTAGACCCCTTATAGCGGGATATCCCCCTAAATATATAGGGATATATAAATATATAGGGATATATAAAGATATTTTGGGCCCAAAAACATACCTATTTTGCCCCAAAATGGCCCAAAAAGGACCCCTTTCCCGGGATTTTGTGTACGCACATAGTTACTTTAGATGGTATAGGGAGTGCCCCCCCCCCCCCCCCCCAGGTATTCTAATACACTGCGTAGTGATACACTGTGTGGTGATGCTGTGTACTGATTGTGGTGTTGTGTTATAACAGGCGGTGACCGTGGCGGCTACCGTGGACGAGGAGGTGGCGGTTACCGTGGTAACCGTGACGACTATGGTACGTGTCTACAGTCAACCATTTGTCGTACATCAGGGTACCCACAAACAGGGAAAACATGGAATAACAGGGAAAGTGGAAAAATCGATTCCCCGTCAGGGAAACACATGGAATTTGAAAATGTTTCCAAAACACAGGGAAAACACATGGAAAAATATTTTTGCACACAGGGAAAAACATTTTGAAACCATACTGGTGGTGGTGGTATGATCTATTCTCAAAAAGCACGAGAATGCACTACTTGGCTTCTAGATTTTCAAAATGTTGACTCCTGACAGACTACCCAATTATGAATATTAATAACAGTTCCAAAGCAAACAGCACAGGGAAATTCTGCCGTGGCTCAGGGAAAACACATGGAATTTGAAAATGAAATTTTTGTGGGTACCCTGGTACATCAATATCATGCCTGAATTCTACAATATCTAAAATGCAATTTGAAGAAAGCTTTTCAAGGTTGAAATATTTTGGTGAGGCTGTAAATTTCAATTGAATTTAAACTGAATTACAGTAAAACCTCAAGTAAAAGCCTAATGCGCGTATTAGCCGCACCTATTTGACCGATCCTATGAGCCTCAGAGAAGATCTGAAAATTGCTAATTTAGCACTGTACCATAGAAAAAACTCGCGTATAAGCCGCACCCTGACTCTGGGCCGATCTTATCAGTCGCACTGGCGATCTGACATGTATACTGTACTAGCCGTGGCTGTGCCTCTACATGGGTACCAACAATTTTGACCATGTTGTGGTGTCGGATTTTTACCCCCAACTTTTTCTGTGTCTGTCGATTTTTAATAGGGCCTAAAACGGCCGTGTTGCCCGTGTCGATTTTTACCCATGTAGAGGGACGCGGCTTGTACATGAGGTTTTACGGTAGTTGACATTGGTGTTTTATCTTGTTTCAGAGGACCGCCGAGGAGGCTACAGAGGAGGCCGGGGCGGCGGGTACCGCGGGGGACGTGACCGCGACGGTGATGGTAAGCAGACACTCTGATATCTTGATAAATTATAAATCCATGATTCTGACATCTTTATCAACTCTACATCCAGTTAAATCCCGCAGCAACGAAGGTTTTTCTTTGCTACCGGAATCAAGAGACCGAGGGGATTTAGATGTAATAACAAATGAAGAAAAAAAAGATGCAGGATAAATAACCAATTTGTAAAAAAAAAAATCTAAAAAAAATCTATTTACGAGTAATGCAATGTACGATGCATTTCCAAATGAGGCTTCTTTTGGTCCACTTGGGGGTGTAAAGATATATTATATAGAATAACATTTAAACTAATTCATCCTATGTTGACATTACAGATGACCGTCGTGGAGGCTACAGGGGAGGCCGAGGTAAGGAAACATAATTATTTAAATTGGCATTTTGGGTCTAAAAGATTTAAATTCTAATTTGATCGTTAATGCCATATATTCAGGGTATGGACTATCTATTTCCTGAGTTTGGATTACTGAAAAATATACTACGGTAGTAGTTTTGTTATCAGTTGTCATTTTACCAAGAGATAAATGTATCAGGCAAAAATGATAGTCACCGTTAAAGGTACCTTTTACTTAGATATTGGTATTTTGTTTTTCAGGAGGAGGCTATGGAGGTGGCGGTTACCGTGGTAACCGTGACAACGACAACTATCGGGGAGGTAACAGGGGAGGCTATGGAGGAGATCGCGACAACCGTGACCGCTCAGGTGGTTACCAAAACCGGTACTAACTCTTCCACCCCCCACACCCACCACCACCCGCCGAGCTCCAACAACGCCTGCGGGCTTCTGCAACTCACGGACAAACCCTATTCCATTGCATCAGTAGCAAGACTCTTATTATTATTTCCGAATTACGCTTTGCTGGATTTGGAAGGAGACGTAAGCCATGTGGAGGTTTACAGACTTGGCCGCCAGGGGGACTGACTGGGGCGCCACCTGCCAGGACTGGTGTGAACTAGGGGCGGTACGACCCTGCCCCCTGGTGGTCTTATTACTGCTTAGTCAGCTCATTCTTACTGTAATATACAATAAGGCCAACTCGTGATCCACTCACTATGGTGTAGGAGTGCAGCCATAGACATCGTCGTAGGAAATAAATTATGAAAAAGGGGAATATCTCTTTAAATTGAATATACCGGATACTTCAAAGTGTATGGTCAAAATGGAAATAAAATGTGCAAGATGGGTAAACAAATTTGTCTCCTTTCAATTTTATACCCAATACATAGTGGTTGCGTGGAACAGTTATGAAAGCTACCGTAGAACGGTCGAATTGGAATTTAGAGGGGAAGATTCGACCTATAGCAAAATAGATTGTACTTTTGGAAAACCTCACCTATAGGTAGAATTGGAGTCTGGAGGGCAAGAGCCCCCTAAAGCACCTTTTCCCTGGCCAAATTGAGTATTATCAATGATATTCCGCCCTTATTATGATGACCACCTACTTGTAGAGAAACAAGCAGGTCTTAAAAATGAAAAGAAAAATAGTGTATTTCACAGTATTTAGAATTAATATCTTTTAGGCCCCTAAAAAGTTTGTATTGAAAACCTCACTATATAAGTCGAATTGGACTTTTGAGGGAAAAAACTCGACCTAAAGCAAAAGACAATTCCAAAATAAAACGAATTAAAAGCGAGGTTTTACGGTATATCTGTCAGGTCGGCAGGGTTTCCAAGGGTCAGTCAAAGTCATAAGGGTCAGGGAAGCTAAAGATGGCTATGGGGTCAAAATGGCAGAACGACTTATTTTCATTGGTTATTGATTAGTGACTCCAATATTAGGCGGGGTTTAGGCCCTGTGGAATAGTGGCGCTCTGACCTAGGGCCATCATTTCTTTTATAGCACGAGTCAGATCGCTAGATATTCAGCACCCATCATGTTACTAGGTCTGTGTCAGAGGCCGCTAGATTTTCTCATGCATCAGAGCATCTAGCAGGCTCTGAAACCTACAGAAATCTAGCAGCCTTCTGACACCTGAGAAAATCTAGCGGGGTTTGTTATCTAAGAAATTGATGATTTTTCATGAAAAATTGCCAAAATCCCCTATTTTCGCCTGTTTTTAACAATTTTCAACCATTTTCAAGTGACTATGCTACTTTGAACAGCTCTGTAGAGCTTAATAATTGAGATATAGCTAAAAGAAAGAAAAGTTCCCCAGGGAATGACCCCTAGAATAATCTCAAATTATCAAGAGTTTTGGAAGTGTTCGTTTTCCATCCCATAATGCTGTTCTTAGAAAAAATAACGTTTTTGTTCCATTTGCACTCCATAGCCTCTGAAACCTTCCAAAATGGAACTAATCTGATAGAAACATTAAATATGATCAATTTGGTGTACAATGTGTATAGTCTCAACATATCTGTGTCAAATAATGCATGCATATGTGTTAATTTGAACAAACCTGTTGAGAGTCAAAAGTCCCAATGTCTCCCGGGCTTGGCTTTTTTTCTACATGGGTTTTCGTGTGAGATGTCAAAATACCACCAAAATGCAGATTATGCGATATCAATCACGAAATACCATCTTAATAATGAAGCATTATTATTGTCCAATTAGGTATAATTATATTAGGCAATCAAGTAAACAATTAACCAAAGGGCATTGACAACATTTTTAAACTATGGAAGGCCATTTGGACACAAAATTATGATCTGATTGAAATGTAGTATAAATATGGCCCTTGACCCCTGAATTTGAGATGGCAACATGGCCATTTCTTAAATCGGACACAGTGACATGGCCATTTCTTAAAATCGTCATGGGACATGGCCATGTAAGTGACATGGGACATGGGGCATTTCTTAAATTCAACATGTGACATGGGCCTTAGTGACATGAGAAAAAGTGTTGGAGAGTGCATCAGAATGCACCATTTCAAGTATAGACATTCAAAATTTTCTTTGAGGGTGCCCCCAAACCCCCCTTGTCTTCACTGCAAACAATTCCCGGAGCTCAGGCTCTAAAATGCATCAGAATGCACCAATTTGGTTCTAAGGATTTCAAAGCTTTCTTGGTGGTGGCCTAATCAACTATATCTCTTAGTGACACTAATGACATGGGTTTTTCTTTAGTGACATGTGACATGGACCTTAAATTCGACATGGGGACCCCCCATCAAGGGCCCCATAAATGTCAACTAACCGAATCGGCGATTTTATTATACTATGGATGGCCATTTGAAACAGTTTGGGGTATAGGGCTATGGGGTGGGAAATAGTCTGACATGACAATAGAACAGGTCCTCTTGTGGTCATTGAATTCCTCTAGAGATTGACCCATGGTAGGGGAGTCACAGAAAGTACACTTGCCAGATGGGTCTTGACAATTCCACTTAGTGTGAATGTAAGTAATGCAATGGAGAAGATCTGTGGTGAAACATCTGGAAATTCGGAACAGCATGGAGAGCTTCGTGGTTCATGACCTGGTCCAATTTATTGCATGTTTTCAGCCACACTCACCAAATTGCCCTTGGATCTGGACTTGTCACTGATAGCTCTATAAACTGTGACCATGGCAATGGCAAAGATGACAGGGAAAAGCTTTGCTAAAGTTAAGCTCAACTGCAAAGACAAAGTCCAACCTCTATCACAACTGTTTAATTAGATTGTGTCCTGAATGCAAGTTTAGAGCTCTAGAAATTCCTGGAATATGAGCTTGCTCCCCAATCCCCATTTATCTCTGATGATAGGTGCAATAATTACAAGACCATAGCACAGGAGTCAAGCAGAATGCCGTTTGAACTGGCTACTCTGCCCCCACAAGTGCTGCCACAAAAGCAACATTCTTTCCGAACCTGCCATAAACTTCAAGCCTGGATGGGAAATGAACTACTGCCTATAGACTGCGGGTGAAAGTTAGAACATAGCACCTTGTTACCTGTGCCTACAGATCTACCAGCAGCACCGGACAAGATCCTCAACATGATTAGTTGCAACTAAGGGGTGTCGGTAGCAGTGTGGTTGTGGAAAACTAGGAGTGCCATATTCCAAAATGTGTGGTATTTGTGCTGGTGTGGACTGTCTAAATGCTGCTCCAATAGGGAAGGTTACATATAGTTGATTGTTTCTATTTATATGGGAGGTGCTGTGGGTAAACAAGCCACTGGACAGTGACCTCTAGGTAGAGGAACTCTGACATATGGGTGAGACCATCAATAAATGTACAATTCAGGCATTTTGACAGGTACATTATCCTGCAAAATGCTACAGAACCAGAAATACTGGATCTATTTTATAAAATCCTTTCTTTGTGACAGGGAATAGTGGAGACTTTTAGAGAAAAAAAAACACTTGGCGTGTTTGGTGAGAATTCTTTGATTTATGGTCCGTCAAACCTGAGATTCACATAAATGTAACGTCCGTCAGATCTATTTGAGGCAGCCAAATGGCTGGTTAATAAAGTGAGTTTAATAGCCATGTTATCATCCACCTAGAAGTTTTTTATGGGTATTATATTGACGGAAGAAAAATTGAGAATTTATTGATTTTTCTCAGCTCAGGGTCCGAATAACCTATTGTGGACAAAATAGATCTTTGGACGTTACACACACATTAATCTCTCTACAGCGTAAATGTATGCACTTGTACTCATTAAATGTGTCCTACAACCATGGCTGACCACCCATTGATCAATCTTGAGCAATAGTTCCCTCCTAAAGTTGCTCCTCTTGAATGCACAACCTATTTAGCTCCAATTTGCCCCATGTAACATCCGTCAGATCTATTTATGTAACATCCATCAGATAAATATGAAACTTATCAAATAAGCATCAAAGTACATTCTTCTGTGGTAAATATTCTACCTATACCCCCAAGCTATCAATTTGGTGAGCTAAACATATCCAGGCATTATTAAAAGAAGTGAATGGCTGGTTTTACCTGGACTGATCCCGTTGTCTGCTTCCAGCACAGGCCAGTGGGTTTGTTTGATCCCCAATCACCCATAAGGCCAAACAAAACAAAAGAAGTTGTGTTCAGGTAACATGGCCAAAAAGATAGTGTAGGTAGGTCGGATTCTTTCTTTTTTTTAGATTTTTTCTTTTTTTTTTTTTGGGGGGGGGGGATATGAGGTGCCCTCTTACCAATTTCCATGCTGATTGTCACTAATATCCATGTACCGACCAATTAAATAAACTAATTAAGCGATTATCATGTTCTAAATATTTCTATTATCTGCTATCCAAAGAATTAAAAAGATTAGGGTCGGGCCAAAATGATAGGGTAGGTCGGGTTACCTGAACACAACTTCTTTTTTGTTTGGCCTAAATAGGACCAACTGGTTACCCTTATTGCCCCAATGTTTTGATAGCAGGTTACCCCGTACATAGGGGCCCTGCATGTGCGCTGGTGTGTGATGTGTGCATGTGTGTACCACAGGGAGCAAGGTAAATACTCATAGTTGTAGAAACCATCACCTGAGGGCACCACAGACTGGGCCCCAAGAGGGGATTCAGTGAGAGTGAGGCTTTAACACAAAATGCATATTTGACACTTATCATCCAATATAACCGTACTCTGCCATAATTCACTTTAATATGCCATACTATTTTATCATTGTTATGCAGTCATGCTATTTAATTTGACTTAAACACATTTCGGAGCCTCCAGCGACAAAAAACTGAGAATGTCACCTAAAAAAAACCAAGCCCGGAACAACTTAGGACTTTAAGTATGTTTATACTAGTACTAAACCCAACCAATCCTGAAGTTTTCAGCTTTCTTTGAATTTATTCAATGTTCAAGTCTAAAATTACTGTACTAGTTAGTCACTCTTCTTCTTTGATATCAAACCGGTATAAACAATGATATTATATCTATACACCTACATCCCACATATGATAAATAATACATGTACTAAATTTTCCTTGACCCTGAGTCATTTGTGATGCAGTCACACGCTCAACTCTTTAATTTTTTTCCCCTAAATAAGCTGTTTTCTTTCCTGCCTATCAACTTGGATCAATCTGGCAACGTCTCAATTTATGGGGGGAAAAAAAACGTTGTATAAAACAATGTGGGCACTGACGTTCCCTGGTTCAATAGATAATAGATTATCAGACGGTAAGTGGTTTATAATTATCTGAGGTACACAGGTTGAGCATACAGCAGCTTAGGGAGTGGTTGTATTTTAACGGGGGGCGGGGGGGGGGATTAATCTAGACTCCTCGAAGATGGGGGCTGGGGGGCAAATGATTTGGATCCCTGGAAGGGGTGGGGTTGGGGGAGCCTAAAAATGTCACCCCCTTTTAGTGAAAATGCCTGTGCTATACAAAAGCTAGAGGGGGTCGGCTGAGGTAGATCTGAACCCTCTCGAGGTGGTGGGGGACGATTCCACCAACCTCGCCATGTAGTTAAAATATACAGCAGTCCAACATTATAGCACTCCAATGCACTATATGGATATATATCTAAAACTGGACATCGACATCCATATCTATATGAAGGAGAACACCATGTTCATCCCTATGAAAAGTCTGTGTGTATGTTCATTTCAAAATTCAAGATTGCAACCATTCATTGAATGCCACCATGCTTTCAATGTAATCGCGAATTGCAGTTGCAGTAATTTGATACTAATAAAAAAAAATCTATTCTATTTTTCTTTCATGAACAGTTGGCATCCCATAGATTCAAGATGGCTATCACTCATTAAATGTCCCGATGCTTGAAATGCAATCTTGACTTGTGGTTGCATTAATTTGATACTATCAAAAAAACAAATCCTATTTGATTTTTCTTCATTCAACCCATATAAGATGGCCACCATTTATTAAATGCCACAATGCTTTCAGTGCAATGAAGAATTATAGTTGCATTAATTTGATATCTATATAAGAAAATTTCTATTTGATACCTTTTACAAACACAGTTGGCACCCCATAGGTTTAGGATGGCCACCATTCATTGAATGCCACAATGCTTTAAATGCAATCTTGAAATGTAGTTGCATTGATTTTATACTGTTAAAAAAATCCAATTTAGTTGTTTTTTTCATGAAGAGTTGGCACCCCATAGGTCCAAGATGGCCACCAGTCATTGAATGCCATAATGCTTAAATGCAATCTTGAATTGCAGTTGCATTAATTTGATTCTTAAAAAAATACTTTCTTTTTTTTCTTTCATGAACAGTTGGCACCCCATACATTCAAGGTGGCTACCAGTCATTGCATGCCACAATGCTTTAAGTGCAATCATGAATTGTAGTTGCATTAATCTGATACTGATAAAAAAAACTAATTATATTATTTTTTTTTAAATTCATGAACAGTTGGCCCCCCATATAT
Source organism: Harmothoe impar (assembly GCA_947462335.1). Classification (NCBI taxonomy): domain Eukaryota; kingdom Metazoa; phylum Annelida; class Polychaeta; order Phyllodocida; family Polynoidae; genus Harmothoe; species Harmothoe impar. Next base: position 54,221,205 of record OX381720.1, on the reverse strand, counting down.
TTAAGATGACTACCATTCATTGAATGCCCCCATGCTTGGAATGCAATCTCGAATTGTAGTTGCATCAATTTAATGCTAATAAAAAACAAATTCTTATCGATTTTCCTTCATGAATAGTTGGCACCCCATAAGGTGACTACCATTCATATTAATGCAAATACAATGCTTTAAGTGCTATCACGAATTGTAGTTGCATTAATCTGATACTAAAAAAATAAAATATTCTATTTGATTTTTCTTTCATGAACAGTTGGCACCCCATAAGGGAGTGTTCATTTTTTAACAACAGGGGGGGGTTGGTGAGTTTTCGTTTTGACACGCAAGTTATTTTGCGCCCCCCCCCCCTCGGGAAGGGCCAAGTTAAAATCCGTCCCCCCTCGGGGGGAGCTGAGTTATTTTGCGCCCCCCCCCCTTTCAATTTTTCTGCATCAATCTGCGTTGCATCGCTGGGTTGCATCAGTGCTAATAACCTAGAAATGAGTCTATACTTGATATATAGGATATAGGCCTTATTTATAATGCCTATCCCTAGGTTTCTTCATGGCATGTACCATAAAACCCCTCCCTTAAGACGGACGTATTTTGGGGTATATTTTTCCTCACTAGGGGGTCGTCTTAAAGGTGTGGTTTTCTTAAGGGAGGGGTTTTACGGTAAATGTACTCCTAGAAAAGGCCATTAAATATTAAAATTGCAAGTTTTGATTTTGATCTTTGGATTCATCAAATTTAAGCATGAATATTAGGGACACAATATCTACCCAGCTCCCAGGAAATAGCAGCAGATAAAATCTGCCAGAAAAGAAGTTGTAAGAGATTAGCAGTTGGTAGTCGTTTGGGCACAACTGCAGAGGTCTATGTACTGAATTACAGGAGTGTGATGCAAACCACACTAGCATTTCATCCAACATTTAATAGGCCTATACAACCGGTTCCCTTTTTTACACTGAATAATCTGTTCGGTTTTAGTTGGAATTACTACCAACTTTATTTCAATAGTAGATAAGCAAATTGTTCCTCTACCTGCCATTCAAAGGGTGCATTGATAAAGCTATTTTGTTGATGCAATAATGGGAGTTCTGTAAATTTTGGAATATCAATTTGGGGGGTGCCCAACCATGTCCGTTTTTGGTTCAAACTCCATGAACATTTCTTTTTGCAGTCTGGTCTGCTCTGTTTAGGACCACATTAATAAAGATATGCCTCCCATGATGCAGTTCACCTGAGGCAATTTTGTTGGGTCCTGGTCGGTAGTTACGTTCCCGCCCAGCGCCATGTTGTTTTTGCAACTTTCTTCTCATGGCATACCCCAAAGCACCAAATGTTCACACTAAGTATCGCCTGCATCGAAGCTGCTGGTATACCAGCAAAAACAATCAACCGGTAGACTGGCCTGTTGAAGACACACATCTTACTGGTGAATGTGGAACTACAGTGCACACCAGACATGCAAGCTCCGAAGAGGAAAAAATCAGAGCCCAGGTTTTTTGGGGGGAATGCCACCGCAAGAAAATTTTGGCATACAATATATTTTAGCATACAATATATTAAGGCTCAGCTCTGCATTATAAATTTATGATTGGGGCTGGAAATTTGTTTATATTTTAGGAGAGGTTTTAAGGAAAATTGGAAATCTAGACTTGAAATAGTGCATTCTGCTGCATTTTGGCCAAAAATATAATACAACTCGGATCTGTATTTTTGAGCCTCTATGGTTGGGGCCTCATCTTTTTTCAGGAAAGGTTTTGGGAAGATTTGACTATCTAGACCTGAAATGGTGCATTCTGTTTCCTCTTGGCCAATTGTATTATGAAGCCTTTTTTTAGAGGAAAACTTTTGGGAACATTTGAAAATCCAGACCTGAAATGGTGCATTCTGGTGCATTTTGGCCAGAATTGTATCAAAGCTAAGATCTGTACCAGCCAGCCTTTATAATTGGGGATGGAACTTTGCTTTTTGGATGGAAAGGTCTTAGAAAATTTTGAAATTCTTGACTTCAGATGGTGCAATCTGGCATGTCTACCAGCGATCTTAAACCATCACTGAAATAGTTATGTGTTCATTTGCCAATCACATGTCAAAGCAGTTCTAGGAGGGTTTGGGAGCATGCCTCCCCCCCAAGAAAATTTTGAAAATCAACAAGGCAAATGGTGAAATTTGATGTATTTTGATCTTCTTGCCTGACACATGAAGGTAAATAGAGTTCTCATTGGATCTGGACGAATCATAAGAAGTACCAATTTGATAAATAAATCTGAGAAACCCGAGGAATTTGCCTGCCCTCCGATGAAAATTTTGAAGATGGACAGAGTCAAATTGTTAAATTTAATGGGTGCGACACAAAGTGTCGCAAGAAAATTTTATGATTTTAGAGGAAATTTGCTGCCTTTTAAGGCATTTCTACCGAAAAAGTGAAGAGTTAAAGTATTCAGCGTCCTGTCGCGACAAATAGCGCCCCCTCTAAAGATGTTGAGTTATTTTACGCCCCCCCCCTTCAAGAGGATAAAGTTATTTTACGCCCCCCCCTCGGAAGGGGTCAAGTTATTTTACGCCCCCCCCCTAAACTCACCAACCCCCCCCTGTTGTTAAAAAATGAACACTCCCTAAATTAAAAATGCACCCAGCACCTAGGTCAACAGCTATATACGGACACGTGTACCTCCCCTGCCTGTTCTCCTTCAATGCAGAGTGAAGAGGGTGGGAGGGGGTAGTTGGATTGTTTCCAAACTTACATCAACAGTACCGCGGTACGCTGTAAGGTTGGACTGGAGGCCATTTGCAAATTATTTGATTAAAAATATTCCCCTAGAGGGAGGCATTGGTCCTTTTTGCGTGTCGCCCCCTGGTGCCTTTTACAGCATAGCCATTGTGATTGGACAAGAGAAGTCACATGTCTAAAGTGTCATGGCGGCACAACTCAAACTTTGGCAAGGAGAGGGCTAAGCCATATTTTGAATCTCAATATTTCTTATTCTGCGAAGTAAAGGGAACCACAAATATTCAACAGAAACCGAGAATAATGTTTAAGGTACATGTTAAGACTATAATCTAAGCATATAAGTCCCATGTGCAGCTGCTAGAACAGTGCGACAGCAGAGAGTCGCAAATGGCGTTTTTCCCTCCCAAAAATATTAAATCTAGCCTATGAGCCCCTGTCCAACCATACTGCGTACCTTGGTACTGTCGCTGTATGGTTTGAAGCATTCCAACAAGGAGGGGGTGACCATCAACAGTGCATAAACACTTTGATTGGATGACAATGCAGTTTTTATATTACAACCCTAAATTTGTGCAACGAAAATCATCAAGAAATACTAAGTATTTTTTCCAAAGAATAGCTTTTCTAGAATGGCTCGATACTCAGAAATCCTACTGCGAATAAGAAAAAGTCAAATTCTGATTCTAAACACCTGAAAAGTGAGAAATGCTGGCGTTCACGGTTTATGTAGGAAATGTACTAAAAACAGCAAAAATATGCAACAAAACCCTAATTTTCTCAAAAATTGTTCAGTAGGATTTTTTCTAACTGAGGTTCCAGTGTTTTCTACCCTCATGTTACACATTGGCATAGAGAATATATTGGCACCTAGTCAGGATTTTGCCCTAGAAGCAATCTGTGAGGCAAAAAACAGCCAAAATGAGCCACTGGTCTGAAGTATAAAACTGGGCATCGATCACTATAGAACTACAAAGAGAGAGAATCGATGTCCAGTAAAAATACCCACTACCACTGAGGGCGTCTCTGACACTGATCAAAATCAATAGGTGTGTGATTTACATCACAGGAGACTCAGGGTGTCAGGCTACTTTATGTCTTTACCCAATGCCCAATCACAAAATGGATGACAATTATGACTTGACCGCACCTGCACTATTACATTCATATTCCAGGGCGATGCACCCAATTCAATCAATTTTCAATGGAGTCTGAAAAACGAGCCAGAAAAAAAATAGCCTGAAAATCAAGCCCCCTAACCCCCCCCCCCCCCTCCCACATTGGATCAACTCCTCAGATACAGGATACTCCCACTGTAAACGAGCAATGACAGTGCACACACGGGTTGTCTAGTCTACACTTTCTTGTGCACGAAGCCTAAAGCACACATTGGTATATAGAACTTTTATTGAATTCAAAACATAGCAGGGTTGTCTAGAATGGTGCACACTGCTTCAGCATAGAGTTCAATGGCAGGGCAGTATCTGTGCTTTGTTGATTCAAGAAAGTGCAAACATTTTGGCATGATTTTTTTGCAACAAACAAAAACTAAATTGTGTGTACATTGCATTATGTGCCACAGACAAGGTGTGAAGGTAACAAACCATGAAATTATTTTTAAATTGACATGGATAATTGATGAAATATGATTGTGTGAAGTTGGAAATTTGAAAATCTCTTAACTAATGTTTAGAATCGACTCACTAGACTCAGAGGGTACACCCTTAGTCAATAATCAAAACTACAGGTGTCACAACATTAGGGAGTGATCATTTTTTAACAACAGGGGGGGGGGGTGGTTTTCCGCGCAGAGTGCGCGAAATTTTTTTCACCCCCCCGGTCAACGGGTCAAAATTTTTTACCCCCCCCCCCCTACGGGTCGGAAATCGGCGCGCGCACTCCCTTTGAAGCATAGTAACGCGCGGGCTTTTTGGCCCAAAACAGGTTAAATTTTTTTGACCCCCCCCCCCCCCAAGAGGAGTCCAAATTTTTTACACCCCCCCTGGTCAAGGGGTCCAAATTTTTTTGCCCCCCCCCCCTGTTGATAAAAAATGATCACTCCCTTACGGGGAAGTAAAGCTTCAAGATGTCAATAAAGAATGATAACCACATTTTAAACTTTTCCCAAGATTGCTTTATTTCAATCAAACGTTACATGTATTCATCGTTATACATAAACACACGCACGCTGAAGTGAATGTAGCTTCGTGAATAAATTAGCGGCTAACAATGAGTTTCAACAATACACTTTGCTCACAACTTCAAAATGTTTTGAAAACATTTACCCTGGAAATGTACAGTTTTCAACCACCTTGGACCTTTCGCACAACACAGAACTGGCACACACGCACCCGGATAGGTGCTCAGAATGTTGAACTGGGAAATGCCATTATAATGGCGTACATGAACATCAACATTAACAAAAACAAATAATTTTATCGCGACAAATAATCCACCACTCGCGGCTTTTACGTGTGCCTGTGCACGCCCAACAGTCATTGACATTCTCACAACTTGTATACCAAAATAATTACTTCAGAAAAAGAACGCAAGTTATCATTTTGTAATAACCTTCCCACATTCTTCACCAAGGCTCTCCCCACACTGCATTGACACTGAACGAATTTCGTAAATACTCCAATTAAATTACTCCAATTAAACTTATGGCAAGTTCTATCATTGAGCTGTATGGTGACAACTGTAAGATATTATGTACAGCAACAGTATTTTTCACCTCTCCCCCCCCCCCCTTTCTAATGTACAGAGAAACAAGTCGGGTATCGACAAAATCCCTGGACAGGTACAGAAATCGCTATTTTTAGCTTATATTTAAACAGCGGAATGATCTTTGAAATCCTTATTTTCAGAGAAATCTTTGAACACTTATATCTCTGTACTCTAAGGCTAACAAATGTTTAAATGGGAAATTATACGGCAATTGTTTGGATACCTCAGGACCTCAATATTAGCGGTGTACTTTAGCAGGGTTCCAACAAAAAATTTAGATTGAATTCCATGACATTTCCATGACAAAAATCTCGATTTTCCATGACATTCATAACAATCTTGTGGAGGTCAGAGGCTTGGCCCCAGAGAAAATTTATAAAATCTAGAAATCAAATGGTACATTCTGGGAGATTGTGATATTAAATTCCATTATTTTCATATTCCATGACACTAAATTCCATGACTTTCCAGACAACTTTCATGACATTGCATGACACGTGGGAACCCTGTTTAGCAATGTGCGGAAAACCCCGGTGACTGACACGACTCCTGGCGCTGAAGGCTCACACCACCCTGCTTTACACAACATGGTAAGGGAGTGGTCATTTTATAGCAACAGGGGGGTTGGTGGATTTATTTGGTGGTGGGGGGTGGGGGGGGGGGGGGGAGGAACCAAAAAGATTTGGACCCCTTGAGTGGGGGGGGGGGGGGGGGGACCAAAAAAGTTGTACCTTTTTTTTTGCTAAAACGCCTGCGCGTTACTGTAGCTCAAAGGGGTCGCCCGCGCTCTATTTCAACCTGCCGGGGGCGGGGGGGGGGGGGGGCAAAAGAAATGTCCCGCTTGCGAGAAAATCCACCGACACACCGTAGTTGAAAAATGACCACTCCCTAAGGGCCACAGAGTGCTTTGCTGTGGTGCATTGTCCTTTGTCAGAGCTGCATTCATGCATTATGACGCCAAAGGACATAGTGCATCAAAGCAATATGCGGCCCTTAAAGGGATATATACATAGTATTACATGTACCTTGTCTTGAGCAAATTTGCCAAATGAACTACAGAATGTATTTCAATTCTGAAATGCTTGATGAGAGGAGGACCCTTCTCTGGGATATGATAATATAGATATTCAACATAAATTAAGGAATACACAGATCCTTGAAAACAATATCAATTCAAACAATCATCCATGGACCTCGCTCTGTCGCGTACCTTTTGCTGAAACTGAAATGAACATCCTCCGTATGAAATCATCTTTAAACTTGAACAGGCAATGCTAGACTCTAATATCCAACTCTAGCTCTTGATTTTGCCCATATGCAGTGTTATAACGAGTCGCAATACCTTCTTTTGTGATTATAGCACCACTTGATTTATCTAATCATACATAAGGCTTTACATGATAAGCGCGGTTACACCTTGGTATTTAGACCAGGTTCTGCGGCTGGTGAGTTACACCCACACTTACACATCTTACATGTGTTTCTATCACCCCTTAATAGTTATTAGATCTACATCCTTTTCTATTCTCATGCATACTGATTGTGGTCTTATCAATTTATTTTGTTTCTCATAAATTTGTTTTATTATGTCTATACATGTTTTGTATTCCTCATAAATAGTGTGTTTTCTCATCAAAACAGAGATGCCACTCCCCGGTCGACAATATAAGCGGGGCGTCGTAGGGTTTTGTTCAATTGTTTTTTGCTGGAATTTAACCTGATTTATTACAGATATTCCAGCAAAAAAAGAAAGCAGCGCTTGCTGGTGAAGCAGGAGTGGCATCTCTGGATAGAAGCTGTTACTGGTGCACTATGTACAGGTTACCGGGCCGTCCCCGCGCCACGTGTTACCATGGGGACCACCCTACACCTCCTACAACTTAATCTCCAGGTCCTCTCCTTCTGAAACCCTTTTTTCTATTTAACAAAAACACTAAAAGATATTTTCCTTTGCACTTGCACATTTTAACTGCAGTCTGTAATTCTGTAATCTCACTGGCGTAGAGTTTGTTATTTTCAATATTTTCTTATTTTATTTGAATTTTCATGTTTCTATAGCCACATTCTTACAACTTCGCTCACACCTTTGTCCAGATCTATAACTTAAGACTCTTGACAATCACATCACTGTTAGTCCTCTTGTCACCAGTCTGGTTCTATCACAATTACTGAGAACCTCTACTAGTCCACCTCTGGTACTCGGGCTCCCACACTATATCTTTTGATCACAGCACTTGTAGTAGTAATAGTAAGGATAATTAGGATAATAGTAGCATTAATACAATAGTAATGGTCTGTCTGTGGATTGCACTTGGCCTTGTTGCCATGGCTACTGTCATAGCAACAAGGGCATGCTGAGGTGACTGATGGCTGGCTTGCTGTTGGACGTCTGGTTTTGTGTCAGTGAGAGCGGGCTGCGAGCCGCGTCCCCATTAGCAGGCGGCAGACTGTTCATGCCAATGGAGTTGGCAAATTGGGATTGGAAAGAGTTTGTACTGTTGGAGCGTGGCAGGCCGAGTGGGCTGAACGGCTGGCGGTTAGCGCCCCCTGACGGGGCGAGAAGGGAGGTGCTGGGTTTGAAGGTGGCCAGGTTGGGGGCCGAGGGGCTGTGGTGGAAGGAGGAGCCTGCGGTTGGACCGCCAGAGAAGCCTGCTCCCCCCGCGCCCCCGCCCTGCTGCATCTTGGTCACGTCCTGAGACAGCAGGCTGGTCAGCGGCTGGATGGCTGCGTCTGGGACTAGAGTGCCTGTGGGGGGAGACGGTAAGGGCGTTAGTCACGTCTCATCTTCACAAACACGACAAAAGATACATATCCAGGGATCAAAGTCATAAATCTCAAAAAAAAGCTTGAAATGTTCAAAATAAGGCCCCTGAATATAGGTCCTCTATAGTAAAGTACAGGTCCTCGCGACACAAAAAAAAACTTGAAATCAGGGAAAACTTTCATTCCTGCATATGTCAGGGTCTAAAGCCTCAAGTGACTTTACTGATAGCAGGATTTGTCCATATCTTTGTAGTATGAAATACAGTAATGGAGAGGTTTATAGCTTGACGTGAGTTATGCTATTAACAAAACATTAATCTTATAGACAGATTTTGATAGATTAAATCTAGAGAAAACTACTTCTGAATATTATCTATTTGGGCTGAATTTTTTCTCAAAAGCGAATCGCGTTACAGTACCGTAAAACCTTGGTTTGAGAGAAAAATGTTGGCTTATAATTAAAGTGTTTGAAATTCGTTTTCACTATATTCCTATACAATGTATATCAAAACCTCGCCTATAAGTCGAATGAGTTTTTGGGGTAGGGGGGAATTTGGCTCATAAAAAATAAATACACCAAATAAGATTCGGCTTAAAACCAAGATTTTTTTATAGTACCGTATTCGACCTAATAAGTGCACACCCCCCTCTTGGAGCCAATTTTAGATTGTAAAACCCCTAAAAATGTCAATTTTATGGCCAAATGAACTAACGACTATTAGAAATGTGTTTTGTACGTACCAACAATCCTCTCCCCATCATCAGTACGTATACGGATGATCTGCATCCTGGAGGCGTGACCCCCGGGCAGTGAGGCGAGCACTGACTCCACCTTGGTCCAGCAGCCGAGCACCGAGCCGCCCAGAATGTGATAGGTCCTGCAGCGCACCCCCACCTCACACGTCAGCCCTACGCTGGCTCGCTTACAGTTACCGCGCCAGTAGGCGTGGCTGCACACCGACGCTGACAGCTCAAACTGGTCCTGCCAGTAAGGCTGGGCGTCATCAGGCAGAACCTGGGGTACAAGGAGAATACAGGTTAGGTTAAATGCTCTCAAGAGGATCTCAGTATTAGCATTTAAGGGCCTTTTTTTTTAAATACAGTTTTATTTGGTCCTGGTTTACTGTTCACAAAAATGTGTTCAGTCACAGATAAACCAGTCAGGACAGTGGAGTAGTCTGTTTTAAACCTTTAAGGACAGCATGTTGCTAAAAGATTAAATCTGTGATTATGATGCACCAATGCAGCTCCGCGAGTGTCTCGCCAGGGCTGAATTGCTGCGCATTGTCCGGCAATACCTGGGGGTACAAGGAGAGCATAGGTTGGGTTAAACGCTTGCGAGAGGATCTCATCATTAGCATTTAACCATTAAAGGACAAATATGTTTTAAGCCTTCAAGGACAGCATGTCGCTAGAAGAAAAAAATTGTGGTCATAATGCAGCAATGCAGCCCCCGCGAGTGTCTCGCCAGGGCTGCATTGGTACATCATTACGACGTTTCGAGGGTCTCAATCCTGTAGGATTGTCATGATGCATGAATGCAGCACTTGTGAACACACCTGCATTGGTGCATCATGATAAATAAACCCAACGGTCAAGACATCATATGGTCTTTAAATTGTTAACAGAGTTAAGAGATTTAAACTTGATATTTAATATAACGAGGAAACTTATAAGTTTCATTTAACAAATTCACATGTCAATGAAGGCAGCTTGTTGCAGTGTTTACCTTTCTGTAAGTTTGCTTGATCTTGTCGAGGCTCTCGGCACGTAGTTGTAGGCCGGTGTTGGCGCGGTACACCGAGTACAGCCTCTCCTTACGGCGCCCGGACATGGCGATCACCAACATGGCGGTACGCTTGGCGTTACGCACCTGAAATACAAGTCAATAATGTGTGTGTTAATAATAGGGTGACAAGGATTTTGAATGTTTATTATAACAGGTACATGTAGTACCTGTTTAACAAATCAGCTGATAAATACAAGAATTTTATTCCTAATCTGGCCGACTTGATTGCCTAATTTATCTGATTTTTGGGAAGACGATGATACATCTTCTGCTTTTTTCTATACAAACAAACTTTAAGTAGGGAGGGGATGAAATGTGTAAGGGCAAAGGCCAGCCCAATTATCCTTTTAAAGTATGAGTTTAAAAGGCGTAATCATACTCTAAATTTTCACATGTGCTGGATTTAGGGGTTTACCCAGTTGCAGATGCGGCTTAAAGATGAGGTATACAGTTTGGTAACAAAGAACATAATGGTCAACCCCCCAGTGCAATTTTCCCAATTTGAGGCTGCAGTTTACACACAGAATGAGGATCATACACAGGAATTCAAGGTACCGCAAATTCCTGCGTACTACCCGCGAGTTGTACGCGAACCAAACTTTCATTTGATACCAGACATGCCTATATGTGCGGGTTATACGCGGGTTTTTACTAAAGAACAGTACTAGAATTGAAATCTTCAGATCCAAAAACGGTTCATAGGATACTCCTGAGTTGGGTAGTATGGGTAGTACCGTAAAACCTCGCGTATAAGCCTAACTCGCATATAAGCCGCACCCCGACTTTAGGCTGATCCTATAAGCCGCACCAGCGATCTGAATAGGGTGGCTTTAGTACTGTACTACAGGAGCAAAAACTCACGTATAAGCCGCACCTGGACTCAGTGCCGATCCTATAAGCCGCACCAGCGATCTGATTCGCGTACTAGCTGCGGCTTATACGCGAAGTTTTACGGTATGCGTGAATTTACGGTAGTAGGCGTGCAGCTTACCTGTGCTGATAGGTAGAAGCCGTCGTCGGGCCCGGCGTGCTCCCTCCACATGAGGAAGGCCTTCTCCCAGGTCAGGCCGCGCTCCACGCTCACAGTGTGCAGCGTGGTGCGGACAGGCGTCCCCGAGAAGTTACTCGTGAAGTTCTTACTCGACAACTTACGCACATTCTCACCGCCACCTCCCAGATCTGAAACATTATAGAAATGTTTTAGTATTGTTTTTTCTTCAAAATTATCCAGCCGTATAGTCAGAGGTCTGATTTGTGAATCTTTTTAGTATCCGTCTTTTTATATTTTAGGACAGAAGTGACCTAAAGCGCTTTGAGCATTGTCGTCATGTTCCAAGTGGTCATGATGAATGAGTCATAATGCATTATGCATGAATGAAACCCTGGCGAGTAACTCGTCAGGGCTGCATTCATGCATAATGCCGACCATACGAGATTGATACACACCAAAAGAGGCGGCATGATTCATCAATGCAAGTTCCTCGCCAATGCTGAGTTGGTGCATCAGTACGACAAATTTGCATCATATTAAACGCTCTTAGAAGATTAAATGTGTGTGGACGTGGCGATCTGATCCTCCCAACACTACATACCAATCAATTTTTTACCCCCACGCCAAGCCGGAAATTTGGGAAATTTTCCAAAAAAAGAAAATTGCCCAATCGGTAAAATAAATGGCCAGGAAAAATCCTCACGCTCTTAGAAGATTAAATCGCCAGATTTACTATGAGAACACAGCTTACCTAGAATACCCATGTCCCATCGCCCGTTGCGCTTGGCCTGTAGAATGATGGTGGTGAGGGTCTCTGTGAAGTAGCGGAAGAGTGCGTTCTGCAGTTCCACTGTGATCCCGAGAATCCTGTTCAGGAACTTACTCATGTTGTTGTAGTCCTTCTCCAGGGTCGGCACACCAATCCGCTCATCAAAGTTAACGAGACCAACCCCGATCAGTGCTACCCGCACGTCTAGACGACAAAGAGAAAGAAATTCATTCAGTTAAATTCATTCAATTAATTTGGTTTAATACCATCACATATGAATACACTCTATATAATGCTAAGGGCAGCATAGTGTTACATGTATCAGATATTGTAATGTATGGATGCGGCCCTGTCGTGTAACTCACTAGGGCCTATAATACATACTGCTATCAAAGGGCATAATTCATTAATGCACTATGTGGCCTTTAAAGGTCTAAGGAAGGGCTAAGGAATACACATGATGACTTCTTTTTCTTCACCGCTGAAATAAAGTTATCCAAAAATCCCAGAGAACCCTCTGCTTCTGAGAATATGCATTCTGAATACTGCAAAATCTCGTGTATACGACTAACTCGCCTATTAGCCGCACCTAGACTTTGGAAAAATCCGCACAAGTAATCTTATTATGGTAAATTTAGTACTGAAAACACGCCTCTTCCCTTCCCTTCCTGACTCTGGGCCAATGATTTAAGCCGCACTGGCGATCAGACTTGCGTACTAGTTGCAGCATCTATGTGAGAATTTACGGTAGACCTACCTTCAAAGAAGTCGCCGGAGTAGTTGTCGGGGGGAGGCACGACGGGCGACTCGATGTGTAGCACCGACTTCATGACTGCCTCCAGGGCTGCACGACCATACTTGTTGTCAATGTTAAACCGACTCAAGTCTCGCGACTCTGTGGCACGTCGGTCACCGTGGGTAAGGGCACCCTGAATTAGGAGGAATGACACAAATTGAGTTTCCCCTGGTATTAATGCATTGGGAATTGGTATCCAATGAATTGATCATTCCTCCACTAAAAAGTGCTATGGGGAACAGTATTAGATAGACAGGGTTCCCACACAAATTTCAGATTGAAATTCCATGACATTTCATGACAAAAATCTCAATTTTCCATGACATTTAAAATATTCTTGTTGGGGTCGGGGTCAGGAGAAAATTTCTAACATCTAGAAAGCAAATGGTAGGTACATTCTAGTATGTTTTGTAATATTAATTCTATTACTTTTATTTTCCATGACATTCCATGACGCGTGGCAAATTTTTACAAAAATCCATGACATTGCAGACAGCTCTCAGATTTCTTGACATTTCATGACACATGTGAACCCTGGATAGACAAAGATGTTCAACACTTACCAAACTCTCCAGTCTCTTGGCAACTGTGGCAGCAAACCTTTGTTCTCCAGCCAGTTCTGATATCATGAAGACATACTCGGGGGCCGACACTTGGTTAGACCGATGTGTGCGACCTGCAACACACAATGACAGCTATTAGGGAGTGGTTATTTTTTAACAACCGGGAGGGGGGGGGGATTTTTTTGGTCCCCCCACCGGAGGGGTCGACATTTTTTTGGCCCCCCCCCCCCACGCCTAACGCAAGTTGAAATTGAGCCCGGCCGACCCCTTTGAGCTATAGTAATGCGCTGGCTTTTTCACTAAAAAGGGGTGAAATGTTTTTGGTCCCCCCGTCAAGAGGGGTCCAAATTGTTTTGGATTGGTTTCCCCCCCCCCCCAAATCCACCAACCCCCCCATGTTGTTAAAAAATGACCACTCCTTTAGTATGAGGTTATATTACATTGTCTTTCATCCTTTTTACAAATAGCTGCCCACACACAATTGTGTCCGGACAAATCATGCTACCAAGAGAACAAACGCTTTAGGTGTCCCCTCCACCGCCCCTGCAGGAAGTATAATGTCCCTTAATCCCTTTTTTGTGTTGCTGGAACATACAAATTTTTAAAAGAAAAGATTTCAAATTTTGCCCCTTCCATTCCCAATTTCTTCAACCCGTTATTAAAATATGTCCACCTCCTCATGGATACAGGTGACGTACCAAACTGCTGGATGGCTCGGTCGGCGCTCCATGGAAGCTCTAGCGTCATGTGGACGCGGCGGCGCTGGTTGATGGCTCGCCGGTCGGCCTGCAGCGAGATACCCGAGCTGGCCGCCTCCGATATGATGGCTACGTTCTTCTCCCCGTCCATGAAGCGCTGCTTCTCCGTCAGGTTGAGGATCTCTAACGGGGCGTCCGTCTCACTGCGGGACTCGTACTGCACCCCGTCACTGGTACTCACCACCCGACCCTTACGGCCTGTCATCTACACCGGGCAACAACCAGGCAATGTTTTGTAAGGATTTTTTTTTTTTTTTAAGTAATTTTTAATCAAGAGAAAAACTGGTTAGGCTCCTTGTATAAATTGGCAGTTTATCAAACTTGCTTTTATTTTAGACAGGTTGATATTGATGGATTGATTGATTTGTTTAACGTTTAAGTTTACAATGATGCCTCAGACTTATCTCAAGCTAGCAAGTTAACAAATAGTACAATGTAGTAGTTTTGTCTTGCATGATCTTTAATGCATAAGAGATACTTCAAAAGCTCCTTAAGATACCCCCGGTGTTAATACAAGACCAGTGCTTATTTAAAACATGGAGCTCAAATGTGATATTACTGTATTTAATCTCACATCATTAGGCCACACCAAAAAGAAAAGTTGGTCTATGGATTTCACTTTTCAAAAAATGGTGCGAGCGAGCGAAATTTGTTCTTTTTTTTTTTAAAGAATTTTTTTTTGTCAATGGATTTTATTGGTGGAAAAGTGGAGCGAGCGACAATTTTATATTTTTTTTACCCAGCCTCTGACAAAAGTCCCCTAACATAAAATTTATTGGTTGATCTGGGGGAATTACTGCGCGAAATCCATTGACCAACTTTTTTTTTTGGTCTGGCCTTTAATATGACATATTATGTGATATTATCGTATTTAATCTCAAGTCATTATGACATATTATGTCATTACTAAAACAGACAAAGATGCCACCCAGTAGTCAACAAAAAGTGGGAAACCTTACAATACTGGCCAAATTTCTGTGGGAAATTAACATAATTTTATACAGAAATCCCAGCCAAAAAGTAGGAATTCCTGCAAAAGTAGGAGAAGTGGCATCTCTGAAAACAGGAACTCACCTCTGCGACATTCTCGGGCCCTCCCAGCTCGTCAATGAGCTGATCGAGTGTGTTGGGTGGCAGCGAGTCACCGAGGATCTCTATTTGTGTCAGTAGTTCCCGCTTCATCTCCACGGCCGTGTTAACTGCATCCATCCCGGGAAGGACCGCATTGGCCGCCCGTGTAGCTGCAATAGGAGACACCAGTCACATTAAATACCGTCAAGCTGTCTCAGTTCTCAACTACAATTGTGCATATGTTAAAGTTACCCTTACTGTATTAAACATAGATATTTTCGTGATTTTCATGGATTTAAAAAATCCGCGTGAGCATTTACAGAGCGTATATTTATAGAGTATTGTATTAAAGCGCCAAATTTTGGAAATCCGTGAATTTTAATACACGCGAAATTGTACCTTTCTTTTTTTGCAAATTCAAGAGAATTAATACACGCAAAATATTATATGTATGCATCTGGAAATACTCAATGTAGATAGCAGTAAAGCGCATTGTATTTTTAACCGTATTCAAAGTAATTAGAGCACATTCCCTAATAAGTGCACACATCCTACTTTAAATATGGCCGCATTTTAGACTAGAAATAACCAAAAATATTTCACATTTTGAGCTAAAAATGTGGTCAAAAATATTTTTTATCAAAGTTCAATCATTAAGCTTTACAGTGTTGATTTCTATCATTTAAGTAGCAACATGAAGAATACTCACTCGCATTAAGGCGGCTGGCCATCGCGCCACCTTTCAGACCAGCAGCCTCCAAAGCTTTGTCAAATTCATCATCAATATCGTCATCACTATCGTCGTCCTTCTTCTTTTTCTTCTTTTCCTTCTTCTTCTTTTTCTCTTTCTTTTTCTTCTCCTTTTTCTCTTTCTTCTTCTTGACCTTCTCCTTCTTAGGTTTTTTGGACGAGGACTTTTTCAACCACGGATCTGCAGACAAACAATGCAACATTGCAATATAACATAAAGACTAATCTGTAGTCACTTTACATATTTATTCTTGGGTCACTTTCCCAATTCGTATTTGAAACCATGAAGGATGGGATACAAAAGTTAAAATGTGAATCCAAAAAGAAAACATCATGCGCTGATAACCTAAAATTATTGACCTGGATATCTCACTTAAAGTATAGAGTCGGCTTATAGGTGGAGTTTCCGGGGTCGGCTAATACAGTAACCCCACAATAATGCGGCTGAGCGCTCTTCAATTCAGAGCGGACTTTACTCTGGCGCTTTAATTCATAAAACAGATGCTTACTGTAAAACCTCGCGTATAAGCCTAACTCGCGTATAAGCCGCACCCCGAGTTTGGTGGGATCCTATAAGCCGCAGAGGCCATTTGAGAATTGTTAGTTTGGTACTGTAGTATACTTATACAAACTCTCGTATAAGCCGCACCCTATATAGGCATGTTTGGTATCAAAAGAAAGCTGAGTCTGATTCGCATACAAGCCGCGGCTTATACGCGAGGTTTTACGGTATTCAAGATTCAATTTAGTGCTTTAAGAATTTGTACCCTTGGCTCTATCTAAACCAGACACAGTGTCATTCACAGTAACTCCACAATGCCTACTCTACTTACCATCATCGCTGTCTGAGCCGTTACCAAACGGGTTGTCATCGCTGTCACCGTCAGACCCTATGTCGTCATCGCTCTCTGACAGACTCAGCTCGCTCTCTGACGACGGCTCTGACGGCGCTGACCCCGCCGAGCTGTCACTGCTGTCGTCACTGTCCTCATCAGACATGTCAAACCGACCCTTCTTAGAGTCGTTCTTCACCGGGTCCCGTTTACGCTTAGCGCCCGTCTGGGGTTTGGGGGAGGAGGCCGGACTGTCGTACATACTCGACCCCAACCCAAACATGTCCAACGTCTTTCTGCGGTCGGGTGCTGGGAAGTGCTTCTCTACCAACGTTTGGAACACACCCCTGAAATAACGCAAGGATTACAGTGTGAATTAATTGTTGACAGTAATCTAGTATTCAGGCATGGGACTGGGGTTTAAAGAAAATTCCAAAACGGGACCAAAGTCCCTTCTACGGGTAGTATTTGAGATGAAATTGTATGACACGGGTCCCCCCATTCAAAGCATAAGACAGCGTCCCCTATTCATGTTAAAATATGTGCTCAGTGGATCTATTACAAATCACAGGGGCTGGGTCTTTCAGGCATCAAAATTTACGGAAAAACCTCATGCCTATTTATTAACAAAACAACAATTATTTCTGTTGTTTTTGTGCCAGATCAACTTTTTAATTTGAAACCCTTTAATAGTTTATTATAGTTTGAAAATAACATTATTTTCAATTTGTAAGTGGTTTCATGGTGGGTTTTATAGACGAGGACAACTTACTTGGCAGTAGAGACAAAGTCGTTGAGTTCGCCCCCGGCTTCCTCCAGCTGTTCCAGGGTGCGTGCCTCCCCGGTAGACTGCAGACCGATCACCACGCACTGCGAGTGGGAAGGACACGTTAATAACTCATCATGCTGCACTAGGGCATACTCGGTGCCACAGTGGTTAATATGGCATCTATCTAATATGTACAGGCAAGACTCCCCTCTTATTTAACTTGACCCCGGTGGACTGCAGACCAATCACCACGCACTGCGAGGGGGATGGACACGTTAATATCTCATCATGCTTGTTTTGTTTGTTTGTGTAGTTTAACGTCCCATTGACTTTGTAGAGGACACGAACTCAAGTTTCAGTTTTTTACAAGTTAGAGAGGTTGTTTAACGTCCAGAGGGCCTAGCAAGGGTGAACATATCCAGGATGATCGAATCTATGAGATGAGCCAAAAGATAGAAGTCCCGCTCCGACACATTTACAAAAGCATTAGGGCATACTCAGTGCCACAGTGGTAAACATGATATCTATCTAATATTTACAGGCACGACTCCCCTCAATTAACTTGATAGAGCTCACAAGCAGTGTATTACATAAAGCTGTATGATAAATCTGCTTGTAAAACAGACTGAAGCTTGTAGGGCTATTGTATATTAGTGATCACAGATGCTACTCCCTGGTCGTAAATGGGCAGGAAATTTTACGATTTTGATCAAATTCCTATATTACATGTCGTCGTCAATCTATGTAATTTGATCTTGAAATCCCATGGGAAAAGCAGGAATTCCTACAAAGGTAGAACAAGTGGAAACCCTGAAATGAGCAGATTCCTACCTTTCCGTTCTTGACTGAGTCGCGTGCCACCTTGACACACCAGGGTACCTTGGAGGAGATACACAGGTACTTAAAGAAGCGTTGGTGTGCCGACCAGAACTGGCCCCACATGGACTTCTTCATACGCTGTTCTGCATCGATCAGCTCCGCACAGCGCTGGAACTTGGACCGAGCATCCACCCACTGCAAGCAGCAACCGTTTTAATATATTAATTATTTCATTTTTTCTCGACATTAAAACACCACTACCGTAAAACCTCTCTGATAAGCCGACCATTTTTTGGAATTTGAAGCCTAATTCGGCTTATAGCATTCTCTCAAAGTGGGGGGTCGGCTTATAAGGGAGGTTTTTAATCAAGTGAATTATAGTCTAACCATGTTTAAATGGGACCAAACTCGGCTTATAAATTTACCTCAAACTAGGGGGTCGGCCTATAAGGGAGGTGGGCTTAGCAGAGAGGTTTTACGGTACTGTTACTTTACACGTATAAGCCGAACTCACATTTAAGCCACACCCCAAACTTTGGCAATTCTGTAAGCCGCATAGGGAGTCTGGAAAATGATAATTTAGTACTGTTCTGTGGTATACTCATAACAACCCTCGTATAAACCCCACGCTATATAGTCATCCCTGACTGAAATCACTGACTGACTTGCGACAAAAATTTACCGAATATATTTTGACTATAAACTTGATCGGTGATGTCTTATTTTGTAATTTATACATAACCATTGTATTACTGTATGTCTATGCTAGCTAGATGAATTAAAAGCCGTCTAGACCAAAATCTACTGCTAAAAAGGAGTTGGACCAACATATATAACAAATAATCAACTTTTGTAATTCAGAATACTCAGTGTACTCACGAGTCGCACAGCGTTGTTGTAGATCTTGATAAAGTCCTTGGCGACTGGGATCTCCTGGATCTTGAAGGTCACACCGTGGAAGCTGAGTTGTCGCGCGATGTATATACCACGTAGCTTCATGTCCATAGCAACCAACTCCATAGCACCAACACCCCTGGTAACACATCCATTCTGTTAGCATTTACCGATACACATGGCACTCAACCCGTTACGGAAATGTTGCTAAAAAGTACTAAGTATCATATTACACCAATACAGCGCTGAGGAATATTTTACCTGCGCAAGATTGATGTATGATGCCAACCCTCTAGTAGTGTCTATGCTGCATGGGGGTTGGCATGATGCGTGCATGTGGCTTGGGGTGTTACTGACTAGGGCCATACAATGGGCTAACAGACTATAGGAATCTCCAACAGAACTAGTACGCATCGGTTACCCACAAAAAAAACAAAAAAACATGTGAGTTTTCAGGTTATGCTCTTTACAGGGTTCCCACACAATTTTCATTTTCAAATTCCATGTGTTTTCCCTGTTTTTCCCTGAGCTACGCAAGATTTTCCCTGTGCTGTTTGCTTTGGAACAGTCATTAACATTCAAAATCAAATTGTCTCTCCAGAAGCATTGAGTGACACATGATGAAGAATCAGTTAGACATCATGACAATAAACGGCCCCACCAAAGCAAAGTATCGTCAAGTCTTGTCTGATAAATCACCAGGACGCTCAAATTTTGAAAAATCTAGAAGCTGGGTGTGAAATGGAAAAAATGATTTCCTCTGAAGATGGCTCATGATGTAACAAGTCTGCGCGCAAGGCGGACTCATCTACTCCAAGCACTTGTAAATGACACACTTTAACAGCAGTAGGGGGGTTTGGGGGTATGTCCCTAAGAAAATTTGGAAAAACTAGAGGCCAGATGGTGCAGTTTCATGCATTTTGGTGTTCTGGTCTGATGATACTTTCAAGTCCCCCCTACATAAAGGTAAACAGAGTTCTCATTGGATCTGAACAAATCTCAGGAACTGTCCTGGTGGAGATAAAAACATCAGATATCCGAGTTTCCTCAGACATTTCACACCTGGTAGTGGACCAGGGGAATTCTTTTTTTGAAAACCTAGAGTCAAAATGCTGCATTCTGATCCTGTCTGAGGTTTTGGAGCTACTGGATGCCAAGTTTCAAAAGAAAGGGAAAGGGACAATTCTTGGGGGAGGAGGGCTGGAGAGAATTTCTGAATCTAGAAGCCAAAATAAAATCTAGAAGCATGAATAAACCCAATGCATCTGGGGAAATCACAAACCCCCCCTCCCCCCTCCGCCATAAATAGGGAGAGCAATTCCTCATTGGTCCTTGGATTTGGACAAATAATTTACTCCACCAAAATGAATATAAAAATTTGAAAAGAAAGAAATTGAGGAGTTTCCATATAGCCACCCCACAACATGATAATACCTCCAAACTCCTGACAAAAAAACTGCAACGTTTAGTCAGGATACAAGGCCCAGTAATATCAGTAAGGGGGTCTGGGGGCATGCCCCACAGGAAAATTTAGAAAATTTAGAAGCCAAATGATGCATTCTCATGCTTTTTGAGAATGGATCATACCTACACCATCAAAATGTTTTTCCCTGTGTGCAAAAATAGTTTTCCATGTGTTTTCCCTGTGTTTTGGCAACATTTTCAAATTCTATGTTTTTCCCTGACAGGGAATCGTTTTTTCCATTTTCCCTGTTATTCCATGTTTTCCCTGTTTGTGGGTACCCTGTCTTTACATGTGTAAAGTAATTGAGATTAGAAGGTTTTCTGTTTAAATAATCTAAAGCAAATTTATACAAACCTCTTCTCAATTGCATTGATGAAGTCTGTGAACTCCCTGAAGGGCGTGCCTACCCCCCAGAGACCGAGGCGCGTCATGTAGGCCATGTTGCGGGGCTCGGAGGCGCCGGTGGCACTAGCGTAGATGATACGCGCCTTAGGCAGTTTGTTCTGCAGTTCAAGCACCGTCATTCCCGTCTTTGTCGGCTTGGACGAGCCCACCGGACACAGGTTCTTTGCTTTGTGACACTCATCAAACACGATCTAGTGCGGGTTAAGGACAGTTTCTGCTACACAATTCTACCTTTTAGTTGAGAAGAATTGGGGACAAGTATATGCTGACCAGAAAAAAATCAACATGGCCTTTCAATTTGGGGATGTTTCTCAATTTATCTTCATTTGATAGCCCAAAAGAGTTTTTTTTTCATGCTTTTTTTTTTGCCCTAGCCCCCTGGGAATTTTTAGCACCCTACTTCCCTGAAAAGAAGCTTTTTTTTTTTTTTGCCCCCCGACCCCCAAAACATTTGGTGTAAATGCCCTTAATGCAAGTTATCAAAAATATGTGACCTTATCAGACGGCAGAGAATGACTATTCACATTTAAAACCAGTTTGTGAAAGGATACGACTCCATCAAAGTCCCTGTTGAGCCAGTGTAAGAGTTGCTTGAGCCGCGTCCGGTACTTGCCTCCCGACTGACTCTCACCGATGAGTGATGAGTAGGTAGCGAAGATCACACCCTTCTTAACACTACCGTTCACTTTAGATGAGATCTTTGCATATTTGAACTGAAACAGGCAAGTAGGTATATTTTAGACTATTATGAAACATCCTAGTCAGCATTTAAAACAGGCCTTTTAATACACCAATTTAAAAAAAAAAAAAAATTCAATACCAGGTACATTAGCTTTAATTATTTCATTTTATTTCAATTTAATTTAATTTTGGGAGAGGGGGTATATCGGTGCATCATGCTGACCCTGGGGGAGAGTATCAACCCTGTAGGGTCTGCATGATACAGTGGCGAGTGCATTTATGCATCTTAAAGGCGCACTCAACCCAGGACCTAACCCTGTCGAGTTTTGTACGCAAATGACGTCGTGGGTTCAGTGCGCCTTTAACTACAAAGGTGCATTAGAGCACCATGCGGTTCTTACTGAGTTAAGCAACGTCAGATAGCACAGACGGGTGTCACATACCTTGTTTAGAGGGTACACCTCCAACTTGCCGGCACCGATGTCGTGTAGATCCCGCTCCGCATCCACTCGTAAGTCGTTGGACACACTGAGCCTGAGGGCAGGACATGGAGGCATTTGTCAGCTTTGTGTTTATTGTGTACAATTTGATTGAATCATTGATTGATTGATTTGTTTGACGTCCAGACGTACATCAAGTTGGCAAGGAGTCAGCCACAGATAGCGGTAGTCTGCCTCACAGTAGTAGGACATTTATCTATATGCTGCTTGCCCAATACATTAGTGATCGCATCTATACTCAAGTCAAGCCAAGCCAAGGTTTATACATGTATAACGTTTATGTCGTTTCCAGTCTTACTATACCTAACTTAATTCTCTGAATGCCAACCTAAGAAGACCATGGATGTTTTATCTGATGATGATGTTGTAAACCAAAATTCACCCCAGGGTCGTGCTTTAGATGCATGTACAGTATTAGCACATCACTCTGATGACCATGTCTTACCATAGAGCTCGTTTCCTTCCTTGAAGGTAATTCTCAAATATAATCCCGGCGATGGTTCTGCCTTTGCCGACGCCAGCCCCGTCCCCTATGAGATAACCGGCGCGCTCCCCGCTGGGCAGGAAACCATCGTGTTTCTGGGAGGCGTAGACGATCGACTCGAGCTGCAGCGCGGACAGACTGCCGTAGTCGATGGTCGACTCGGGGATGGAGAGTTTGTACCACACGTCGGGAGGCTCCACACTCGACAAGGAGCTCGTCTCCACCACAGAGTCAGGATGCTTCTCTCCAATCCGCACTGAAGTCAAGGCATGAGACAACATTGCAGTACTACTGTAAATTCCCACATATAACCCGCGGGTTATTCAGAACCTCCAGTGCGGGTTATACAATATTCTCAAAGTCTAGGTGCGGGTAATACTATGGTTTTTGAAAGTATAGACCAGTACTACAATGGCAATTTTCAGACCCCAGATGCGGGTTATATGATTCTTTCAAAGTCGGCGTGCGGGTTATACGTGAGGTGTGGGTTATACGTGAGAATTTGCGGTTTTCGTTTGTTTGTGTAGTTTAACGTCCCACTGACAATGCAGGTGAGACTTACTCCAGTTTCAGTTTTTCACAATGTGAAGGTAGGCCGAAGGCCTACCTCGGATGATCGTATCAGGGTGATCGAATCTATGAGATGAGCCAAAAGATAGAAATCCCGCTCCTACACATTTACCGAAGCAAGGGTTCTTTAACCACATAGACATGGTGTGAGAGGGACAGGCCTTTGTTATGCTGTAAGTCTACCACAGCATGGGAAAGTGCAGGCATAGGTATAGTCGGGCAGCAATGAAAACTCCAAGCTAATACAAACTACCGTAGGATATCATAACTAATCTACTTCTGACATATTAAAGATGTTGGTTTCTTCCTTAACCCCTTCTGGATGGCATGATGCATTAAACCAACATCTCCCAGAGCTGCATTCATGCATCATGCTGACAAAGGACGTAATGCATCTGTGCAGCACTATGCCCTTTAAGATTTAATATCTATATCATGTAATTCTTTTAGCACGGAGGTATATTTCCTGTCTAGATGGGGGTTACATGTTTTATATTTTCAAAGCACTGATATAAAAAAAACACTGGAACAAACTAAAGTAGGAAATAGATTGCAGAGGTTGCAAAGGTCTTAGACTTGAGTTTATAATAAGGTTTAAAAGTGCAGTAAATTGAAAGCTGCTTACATTTAGCTGGGACGTAGTCTGCGTAGGTCTCTGTGTGTCCCAATTCCTCGTCCTCCTCCTCCGCCTCCTCCTCTATCACAGCTGGCTTACCGAGATCTATAGTGCGGCCCAACGGGCTATTTGATGGCTGTAAAAACAAAATACATGCCACATATATACTTATACATATATATAAATTAAATAAATATCTGACCTACCGACCCTACCCTTTCTTCCCATGTTACCTGAAACTTACCTTTTATTTTTTTTGGCCTAATTACCCAAGGTATGGAATAAAGTAAAATACTGAAGAGGAATTTACGGTAGGTTCTAACAAAGCCTAGCAATGTGAGTGACAGGCAATCCCGGCACAAAGTAGCCGGGCGAGTTAGAATGTACGGTAAAATCCAGGACCATGCTATGTCAATGTGGAATAAGTCTTCTTCTCTCATTAAGAGAATTTAGTTTTGAAGTCTGGATTCGGTTCCATGTACATGCAAATTCCAAACATGAAAAGCATGTGAGCACTAAAACCCACAATGAAACGGTTTAGTGTCCAACTGCAAATGCCCAGCAACACGAGGAGGTTGGGGGCGTGCCCACCAAGAAACTTTTACAAATTTAGAAGTCAAATGGTACAACCTTTAAGTCTATGTATTTTGGTGTTGTTGTCTGATGAAACTGCTACTTACGATACTCCCACATCCTTCATATAAGGGCCTCCCCCTCACGTACTAACCCCCCAATAATGAATGTTCCGACACTTGGTTAGGTTTACTATGGTATAGGGGCTCATCGTATATATGTCGGATAAGTTTAATCTGATTGTACCTCAATTATACCCGATAAAAGTTGTATTGTGCATCAAAGGCATTTGCTACCCGTCCTGCAACAGTTGGAGTGGAGCAGGGACAGGTGTTCTGGCTTTAAATAGGGCTGGTGGGGGTTTACTGCACACTGATCTCTGTTGTCTGATGCATAAATGCAACTGTGGCAAATCCTGCATCATTACGACGAAGGACGAAGCAGACAGAGCAGTATGTGGCCCGACCCTTCAAGGGCTAAGACTAAATGAATGGTATAGGTAATTAGCATCACGTGTGACCCAGGGGAGAGGGGAAGGGGAGACCGGGGGACGGAAGTCCCGGGGAAGGGGGGATGTGGCGACGTGGCGGTAGAAAGGAAATATTTTTTAAACGATAATTTTTTTTTTTTTTTTAAAGAATAAAAAAATTCTGTGTTCCTCAACATAGAATTGAATGGGCTTGACACTCTAGGGGAGGGCAGTTGAGAGAGGTTTGTCCTATACCTACAGTGCTAAACAAAAATGACTAAAAAAGGCCAAAAGTGACACTTTTTCATTTGGGATGTTTAGGGATTTGAAGAAGGATTTGATCAACACCGGGGCACCTATCAATAGGCATTTGTCACAGCTTAATTGAGGGAACAATTGTGATTCAGTAAATTTTACTGACCCTGAGGCACAGTAGTGCCCCAGGGTCAACCATTTTATGGTTGAGGTTTGATGTTCTCTATATGTATGAGGTAGCTAAGGCCGTTTTATTCTGATAACTTTTTTAACCCCTTTTTTTATGTAAAAATTAAATAAGACCCTCAAAATATTCGGTGCATAAGCCCGTAATCCAAGTTATCAAAATCAGGTGGCCTAATCTATAACCATTTTCTTATACTTTTAATATGTATACATGGAAATAAGGAATAAACAATAAACTATATGAATCCCTTGTTTTTCAAGTAACTCTACATCTAGATCTACATGCTTAGTGTTTAATTTATATACATACCGCTGGTCGTACAAGTTTCTTAAATTTAATTTCGTCGTTGGCCCATAGCCGGGAGACGTCCTTCTCTGATAACTGAGTCTTTATGACGCCGTTGGTGGGCGGTGGTGTGGCAGACCGCGCCCGGGAGTTGGCAACCCCGCTGACAGTCAATGGTGAGGCACTCCGCTTAACGGGCTGCATCACTCGGTGCTGGAGGGCCGGGTTGAGCTGGGGTGAGGTCACCACCAGTTTGTTACCGGTGCCTGCACGCGGGGCTATGGTGAGTTTTTGTGGCTGTGTGGCGGAGGGCCGCACCACTGTCACTGTGTTTGTACCTAATGAGGACCCTGTGGTGGTGTTGAGGGGGAGGCGGAGGGTGGTCCCGGCCGGTACCCCTGTGATACCCGGCCCCACCTTAGTCACCGTCAGCCCCTTAGCGGCCGCGTTCTGCTGATGCTGCTGCAGCATGCCCGGTGATACCGTCACGATACGCACCAAACGCGTGGTACCATCCGGCCCGATCTGCTGCACTATCTTAGCCGGGATGCGGGTGACATTGCCCTGGTTGCTGGTGGTGGTGGTACCCTTGGGGGTGGTGAGCAGGGAAATAGTCTGTGGGGTGGTGCTGCCAGCCTTGGTGGAGTTCACAATGGTGGCAAACCGCGGCTGGGACGTGCCACCACCACCCAGCTGAATGGTCTGAGGCATGGCCTTCACCTGGACAGTGTTGTTCTGACCGACAACAATCTGCTGGGAGGTTGAGGATATCGGGGTGCCGTTTGGCCGTGTCTGTATTATCTGTATGGGGGAGTTAGAGCCTGATTTAAGCTGCTGGAGCGTCCTGATAATCTGTTGGTTTCCCGTGGTGCGTATAATCTGTTGGCCCCCGGGCCCGGTGGTGCGTATAATCTGCTGCCCACCGGTACCCGTTGTCCGTATAAACTGCTGCCCCACCACCCCGGGGGTCTGAATGGTGCGCAGTACCTGTTGTCCCGCAGCCCCTGTGGACTGCACCGCCCGTACTATCTGCCGCACTCCCCCCGCAGTCTGGATCACCTTCTGCCCCCCGTTGGCCTGCACTGTCCGTATAATCTGCTGGCCGGGTATGCCCGGTGACTGCACGGTGCGTACCACCTGCTGCCCCACCGGGCGGGGTGACTGTGCGGCTACCAGCTGTTGTGCGACTGTCTGCCCCCCCGGCTGGACTGTCCGTACCACTTGTTGTCCTGCAGGGGTCTGTACTGTCCGCATCACCTGCTGACCGGCCGCATTCACTGTGCGCACCGTGCGCAGTATGGTCCCCGACTGTACCGCAGACTGCACCGCGCGCACCATGGTGGCGCCACCTACTGTCTGTGTGGGGGCTGGTAGCCGGGCGGCCGTCACCCCGGGGGCCCGCGTCACATACTGCTGCTGGGTGACCAAACCGGCAGGCTTTGTGTCCACCTGACTGGGGCTCACTTGTACAGTTTGTGGGGACACCTCGTCTCTGGGGGCAGCTGGCAGTGTGTCTATGAGCTGGGCCATACGAGGCCGCTGGAGGGATGACGGGGCTGCCACCACCGGGGCCGGCGCTGGGGTCGGGGTGACCGGGGGCGCCGCCGCCCGTGGTGCAACAGGCGCCGTGAAGGCTCCAGCCTGGGTAGAGGAAAGAGAGGAAACAACAAAATTAAACTTATTCTTTTAAACTTAGGTTAACATCTCAAGACACTTTGCTTGCAGAGCCTGAATATCTTAGTTTTTGGACGAGGGGTTGACACTCTGCCACTACTCAATCAGAACTGAATCAGTTTGTTCAATCTCTCACACTTATAGTGCTATATACATATAGCAGTGTACATTCTCATATTTTTAACTGATACCATCAATTATTCATTTGCATTTGGACCATCAAATATTGATCATTTTCAATCGGCTAACACAAAGAAATTGGTCAGAACCCGTCAGAATCTAGTCATATTCCATGACAAAAATCTCGATTTTTAATGACATTTATAAAATCCTCGTGTGGGGTCATGGGGCTTGGCCCCTGAAAAAATGTCTAAAATCTAGAAAGCATATGGTACCTTCTTGGATATTTTGCAATATTAATTCTACTATTTTTAAATTCCATGACATATTGCGAATTTTTACAAAATTCCATGACATTCCAAACAGATTTCAAATTCCATGACATTCCATGACTTTTCATGACACGTGGGAACCCTGATGGGACGTTACAACCTAAGACTGCCATGTGACCTCACCTGTTTGTTGATTGCCGTGAGCTGCTGCAAGGCCTGTGAGAAGAGGTCCACCTCAGTGTCCTCTGCATTTTGTTTCTCTGCTGGAGCCTTTGAAACACAAGGAAACATAAATGTTGTCAACTTCTATTCCATGTACTCATTTATCTCTCCTCGGAGCGCATACATTACATTTTCTGATACACAGACCGTAGTCATTTCTAGATCTTGTAAGCATACCAGGGTACCAGCTCCTGACCCTAAGTGGTTGTATCGTGTTCGACCAGTACAATTGATACTTACAACCAGGATAAAATGAAAACCGTTTAAAAAGAAAGAAAAAAAAGGCTACTTATTGATAACTTTGAAGGAAAACAAAATGGTAGTCTGTATGATTTACGTTAGTATTATCCATCATCAAAAGAGTTCTCAAAGACTATTGTCTTTTTTATTCTTTTAATTTTAAAGTTTAAAAGTTTTTACATTCCCTTTTTTTAAATGCACTAACCTTGGTCTCCCAGTTGGAGCCAGCTGCCGCTGACGGTGCCGGGGTGGAGACGGTGCTCGTTGGCGCCGACACGGGCTGGCTACTCGACACGGCGGTGGTCGCTGGTGTCGTGGAGGCATTGTTATTGGTGGGCGCTCCACCAATCAGATCACTGAAGTCAAAGTCATCGGTGAGGCCGGACTCACACAGCGCTGCAGACAGGAGATCTTGGAAGCCACCAGAACTCTGAACAGGATCAACATGAGGGGTTAGTGTCTGTGTAGAACCGACAGCCATTCACAGCAGCAGGGTGCCCACAAAAAATCCAGATTGAATTCCATGACAAAAATCTCAATTTTCCGTAACATTTATAGCATTTTTGTGGAGGTCGGGGGGGGGGGGAGGCTTGCCCTCCGAGTAAATGTCTAATACTAGAAAGCAATTGGTATATTCTAGGAGATTTTGTAATATTAATTCCATTATTTTCATATTCCAAGACATTCCATGACACATGGTAAATTTTTACAAAATTCCATGACATTCCATGACACGTGGGGAATCCTGCAGCAGGTATACATATTTTCTCCTACACTATTTGGCAAAGCTATGTTGCTATCTGTTGATAAATGGTTTCTACCATTCCTTATTCACTCTGTCTCAAGGCATAGGGGAGAAATGATTAGATTACCCGTACAACTGCTACCGATCCCACTGAATGCATTTTGACAGGAACTCTGTCCTGGATCATGTTATTTGTTACTTCACCCCCATTACTTCACAATATGTCGTTTATGTACATTCATGCAGACATACTCAGGTAAAGGATCGGTTCACTTCAGGATAATGTCATTAAAACGCAATATTTTGAGGCCACATTTGGGTTCTCCTCAGTTGAGCGTGTACTGTAGTAGACTGTATGAATCTATTTTTGACAAATGCAGCAAGAAAGGATAACTTTTTCATAATGATGTGTTTACGTTGGTTTAAGCAGCATCCTCATAACAGTGTCTGTAATGGCAATGTTTGTGAACATCTCATATCAGGAGATTGACAAGACAATTGTCTTTCAAATAGAATGCAGGATTTTGAGGTTATATCTACGGTAGGTACTACTTGTCGGTCACACCTCAGACAGGGCTCGACAAATCGTTCAGCATGTGTGTGTTCGCTGGACACAGATACAAAAATATGTTGTGTCCAGGCGTTGAAATCTGTGCCCGACAGAACCATGAAAATTTGGAGATACTTCTCTTTAATTAGGATGATATATTTTGAGATCTTGTATTGAGATATTGACTTCCATATTAAGAATCCTGATACTGCGAGCTTTGCAACGATGTATAACACTTCATTATTTGTCTGGTGGTTCTTACTCATGGAAATATGGTCTAAAATTTGCTCAGTTTCACTTGTGTCCATTGGGCACAACTGCCAAATATTTCTGTGTCCAGTGTAACTTTTCTGTGTCATCGGCACTGGACACAGCGATTTGTCGAGCCCTGCTCAGAACTGTTCAAAAAACTTCCTCAACAACCTTTCTGAGTGGTCACCCTTTCCTGCTGCATTCGCCTACAGTACCGGTACGTTATTAGTGTTGCACCCTTTACAGACTCCAACATTGATTTATGGATACTTAATAATGACATGCATGCGATCAAGACTGCAGCATAATAGTAAAACCAGTGACAGTGTCAGTGTGGCCCAGAGGAACTTGGCCCTGGGTGAGAGTTGGGAGGGTAGAGAAGGTTAGTGCTGGCAGTGGTCAGGGACACGTGTAGCCGAGTCAGAAGGTTATGTCAGGTAGTGTCAGTATTATCAGTGGAGCACGTGTGGGTGTAAAGAGCTAGTAGACCTAGTGAGAAGTCTAGCTCTATACAAATGGATTGTGTGACTGAGGTGGATGGTGATTGAGCTTTCAAATTCAAAAGGTGTGCCAGAAAAAGAGGGGTGAATTGAGGTGTGGGGTAATGCCCCGGGTAATCCCCAGGCGAGAAGTTTAAAAAAAGTACTATGGGGGAGAAAGGGTTCTATAATATGCAACGTGTATGTGACATGTAATTGGTTGACTTGTTATTGTAACTACCTCAGGACTACAGTGCATCGTCCTTGTAAATAACATAACCACGTGTTTGAGTGATGTGAGTACGTCAAGCTTGAAGTTTGGCAAACTTCCTCACACTGACACTTGACGTAAACAGCACCCAGTGGTGGTCTCCTAGGCCTAAAGATACATTAGACTACTACTACATAACCTATATTAACCTCACCACTCATCAGCGAACTGACTGACCATGGACTGACCATGAGGTAGCCCCTAACATCATGTGGATCATCACTCCCATGCTACTGTACAGAGTCAGTGGATGTTTATTTGGATTTCCTGAGACTTGTGTGTTTATACTTGACAGCCAATGCCATGCTTATATTGAGTTATCTCTACAATCAAGAGATGACGTTTCAAACCACGACACTGTAAAACTACTTGATGACATCACGAAACCCTGGCCAGCACATGACTGCATGTATGGCCTATAGGGTAATGACATTGTGGTTTCAACTTCTATGACATAGCACGAGAGTGACTATGGTTATTACAGAGCATGTGTAACCAAAAACAATGCCAGCAAGCTAAGTTATAATGGCACATATTACAACACAAACCAAAAATACCCATTCCTAAATGTCTTATGAACAATCAGGACAAAATTCAGGGGTTGAAATGACTTACTTCCGCGGTATTTTCCATTTTACTTTGGACTTGGTTTACAACATCATCTGCGTTCACGAGCAGGCTGCCATATTTATGGTCTACCCCACAATGCATTGCGCAATCTTTTCCCCACTTCTTTTTTTCTTTACGGGAAATACTTCAACCAGATACATTTACTTAGCTTCATTATGAGAATATTTAGATGAATATTATATTTAAGTTCAAATCAATTGTCAATTTGTCAATTAAAATAAAGCAAAATCTCGCCAATTTCGCGTCACGTGACCCTCGTCGGCCAATCACAGATGTCAACAACTTCGAATCGGCTAAAGGAGTTGCAGCAGGTGCGATCAGTCACAGGTAGGAGAAATAAGTTTACTCGGTTATTACAAATTTATTGAGTGGAATTAACTAAAAGAACGTTCCTTCTAAATAGTAGCAACATTTGTTTGCATGTCATTGTCGAAAGTATAGGCAATAACAGTGAATGCGACCGCCGTGAATTCAAACATATGGAAAGTTTCTTGGAAAACGGTCAACCGCTGACTTCCACGACAGTGTGTATCCGCGGGAGACTGGCATTTAAATGTAAACTGTAAACTTTGGGCTGCAGCGTGTACTAGCAGCAATTGACCAAGTGCTTTGGCAAGTCTTTAATAGAATGACCAGTTTCAGTGATTTCCTCATTTAAAACATAAGGATAATTTAGTGGTTAAATTAATCATTGATGTGGTGAATGTGTATTCTATTTGGCGGAAAAAAATCTTGCTTGGGGCTGGGCTGTCACTGGCACTGTCTGTTGTCTGTGTCAGTGTGTGATTGGAAAATGAAGTCAGCAGGGTCAGAGAGTCATCCAGGGAAACCTAAAAAAGTCAAGCTATCAAAGATCATTTTGTCCTGATTATCGGTTGTCAGGACGTGGATGCCTTTGAACTTGTACCAGAAGATGTGACTGCAGAGGGGTTTTCAGCCTGGTTTTCGACCTGGTCACAGGCTCTGAGTCTCACCCCCGCCGGCCCCGGCTCTGAGTCTGACCAGACCAGTTCATACTGACACTGTGCTAACACAATTGTAGTTTACTAGACTCTGACACTGTGCTTTAGTGTGGCCTAGTCAGGCTAGTGGTGGTGTGGTTGCACTATATAATTGACCCAGGGACCCTGGGTCTCTGTGAGACGGTTTTCCAACAAAAAACATAGATTGGTCAGCTGACTTTGAAAATTCACCCTGCTTTTGTTTTTTGGTATTTCTCTCCCAAAAAAAGCTCAACCACATCTCGGGAACTATCTTTCTCTTCCCGTTTTTCCCAAAATTTCCGTACAATTTTTTTTCCTAGTGAAAAAAGACATAAAAAATGTCAAAAACTACCCAAAAAACAAGTCTCTGTGAACTAATGCTGAAGATAGGCCAGTGACCTTGAATCCTGACTTTAAAAGAGTCACGTTCACACAGACTTCCTATACCTGCAATGGTGAAGAGCAGGTGAGACGCTTTTATGAGACGCTTTTTGGTCAAATAGAGCCTTCCATAAGGGTGCTCTCGGAATCCACGGGCATCAACTTTCCCGCATGTTTTTGCGTGTAGTGCATACAACTTACAGCACAGGCATGTTGAAAACGCTAAAGTTAATGCCCGTGGGTGGTGGTAGATTTTTTTATTTTTTTTTGGTCTGCCAAGTGGGCCCTGGGTCACTTGTGATGTATATCACACAATCCATCTTTGTTTGGGGGTCCTCGACAGTACTATTATCTAGGCTCTAGCCTTTTGGTAGGATAGGGCTTATCATATGTCTGAAAATGTCAAGAATGTACCATTTGCTTTCTAGATTTTAGAAATTATCTCGGGTTAAGCCCCCCAACTCCCCACAAGAATGTAATAAATGTCATGGAAAATGGAGATATTTGTCATGGAATTTCAATCTGAAGTTTTTGAGGGAACCCTGAGTGACTAAGACTTTAAGATTATATATTAAGACTACATACGATTTAACATTAACACTAAAGATTATACATTTAGACTCTGCACAGAACGTAAACTTTGTCCATTCAATACACTCTGGAGAGATATAGATCTATCGTATTTGCCCAGAATGCACACATATGAAGGTCTGCACAGAGATGTGCAGACAATGTTTCTACCATGCTTCTCCCCACACTGCAATTACCCCAGAACCACCGCCGATGTCATTTAAGTTATCAATAGGTGTTTGCCTTTTGAAAATCCATAAATTAAAACAGAACTTATGCCCATCATAGAACTTTTCATCTCAAAAAACTTTTATCCATCAATTCGAAAACTAAATTCTCGCATACACAGGGGTAGACACTAACATTTTTGACCATGGGCCACCCGGGCCCGCAGCTTCTGAAAGTTGTGGGCCCGGGATTAATGCTGTGGGCCCGAATATTTCTTAGGGCTTACAGTAAAATGTTTTACTCTCTAGAAACTTTAATAATGGTCCGATTCACAAGCCGTAAAAACTGGCATGTAGAGCAAAATAAGGGCCGTGCTACGGGCCACCCGGGCCCGTAGCACGGTAAATAGTCTGAAAACTACGGGCCCGGGTGCAAAACTACGGGCCATTGGCTCCCGGGCCAGCGTTAGTGTCTACCCCTGATACAAACCTAACCCTGTTCTGACTCGTGCACGGCAAGGTTTCTATAGACTATGCTAGAATTTATGGTAGATCTATGATTTTTGAGTCTGGAGAATCCTGTTTCTACCACCATGTAAAACTGCACGAATTGAGGGCGTCTGTTTTTCGAAAATAACCTGCAGACTATTCTATTGGTTTTTGACTCAGGGTCAACCCTGTCTCATGTTTAAACCCTGAGTCTCCTGTAACGCCTCGGAACTCCCTTTAAGAGACCTAGTTTTTTATGATTACCGGTAGGCCAAAAGGGTTGTACGATCCGGTATCCTGACTGACCCTACATTTTACTGGCCTTACCCCAATCTTATTTCTAAATTCTCCTTCTCTTTCTTGCAGTCAATGTTGCAAGATGCCGCGAGATACTGCTGTAACGGGGGGTTACCCCACACGTAGAGGGGGCTGTAAACTGGTCATCAAGACAGTCAACGACAAGATCACCTCCTACTTCCCACCGAGCCCCGCCGCCGAGGACATCGATCCAGAAGTGGACACACAATGTACCGACATCAACGGGCAAGGTGAGGCATATACATTGTAGTACAGGAAAGGAGCTACTGTAAAACCCTGCCTATAAGCCAAATTTTATTTCATAGAAGCCGAATTGTATCCCCAAAACTCACATTCGGCTTATAGGTGGGGTTCTCCTAAAGGTCAAAACATTTCCATATAACCCGAATCTTTTACCTTAAACTCACTTTCGCTTAAAGGCAGGGTTTTACGGTAGTATGGAGCATTGAATCGCAAACGCGCATGTGACATTTAAATTACATTGCAGTTATATCCGCAACCCCAAGTCCCAAAAAAACGGTTTTAAAACTTGATGTAAAACTACTGTTTCTATTCTTCCGGGGGGGGGGGGGATCGTTCTTAATTGAGAAAAACAGTTACCATCATCTTATTTAGGTTGAGTTCAGAATGTAATGTTAAAGTAACCGTGTTCTTATTTTGCAAAAAAAACACCACTTAATCTAAATACAAAATCAGAAATGAAAATAAAACAGTTCTGATAACAATCAAAAACATTTCTAATACGTTTTATAACTCACCCAAACTCATATTTCAGAAGATGAGAAAGACCAGCACAGTTCAGGAGACATCCCTACTCCAGACTCGACACCAACCAAAGACAAGTGTGTGTCGTTATCAGAGGTGGTGCTCGACACGCCACACAAGATACAGCTAGTCACCTGCCACGACCAACAACAGGACTGTCTGGGAAAGGAGAACTGCAGCGGCAACAACCAACCCCAGCAGCGCCAACACACCAAGGAAGACATACTAGCACAACGACTGTGTGACAGTCCAAAGCCTACCCAACCCAAACTGACAAAGTGCGACATAACCGACTCCTCCGTGGGGCGGAAAGGTCGTAAAGGACGGGGGAGGCCACGGAAAGCTGCATCGCAAACAACGAAACAAAGCATAACTTCCACTGCACAGGATAAAAGTAAATCTACAGCTTCCACAAAACCCACTCAAAAGAAACAAACGTAAGTTTTATAGATCTACAATGTATATGCCATTCACCTCATAGGTTGTCCATATTAGATTGATTATTAAGTGCCATAGTATTTTAGTTGGCTTCAATATGTTCTTATGATATTCAATATCAATATACATGTACCATGCCTTGACGCTTGCAACATTTAACATTTTTCCACTCAGCGACAGACACGTTATATTACTCTTGCTGTCTACACCTGCATGTAGCAGTGTTTTATTTGTTTTCTCTCATGCATGTGTTTTCTCTCCTCATGCATGTGTTTTCTCTCCTCATGCCAGTGCAGGGGCGTGGCAAGCAGTTTTAAAGTAGGGGGGACTAAAGGGTATTTTGACCCTTTTTGGTCCCTTTTTACTTGACTTTTTCAGGGATATTTCTAGAATTTTCTGCAATGGGCAAATGGCGCATTTATAGGAAAAATAATGCGCCATTTTCCAATGTAATGGGCCATCAAACTATACTTGTTTATATACCCCTCTCTCCAAATTGGAGCATGATTGAACAATTGGCAGTATTTCCACAAAGAGAATCTCAGGGTGAAATATTGCTCTTTCCGTATTTTTCTTTCTAACTCATGAATACCAAACATGCATACGTTTATAATCATTCATTTATTTCATTACAAAATTCACGAAAATTCAGATTCTCAATACATCTATTTGATATTTAGATGACTATATTCCTGCCGTTTTTAGCTTTCCAGTGATATGCTATATACTCTATCTGAGAATTCTGACAAATTTTTTGGGGAATATATTTTTTAACTTTTAGGATTTCAATATGCCTTATGCGCCAATGGGCGCATATTTGAGTGTTTTAATGCGCCATTTTGCATTTAAATGCGTGTATAGCGCGCTGCGCGGCCCTAGAAATATCCCTGCTTTTTTGGTTTGACCTTTTTTGGGGTTGGTCAAAAGTGGGGGGGACATGTCCCCTCCCTCTCCCCCAGTTGCCACGCCCCTGGCGACCCATGCACGTGTTTTCTCTCCTCATACACCTGTTTTCTCTCCTCATACACCTGTTTTCTCTCCTCATACACCTGTTTTCTCTCCTCATACACATGTTTTCTCTCCTCATACACTTGTTTTCTCTCCTCATACACCTGTTTTCTCTCCTCATACACATGTTTTCTCTCCTCCTACAGAGTCCCAGACACCAATCAGAACCTGCTGACGGACTACTTCCCCATACGCCGCAGTGTACGCCGAACTCAGTCCGACATTAAGGTAGGGATCCATTACACAACACATATATAGTTCAGAGATGTAAGTGGTCAGGTATTTCCCTGAAAATAGGGGTTTCAAAGATGTCCAACTCCAGGATTCAGTCACTGAACACTCCCCTGGAACCCATCTATCTACACTTATTCCTCGGAAAGCCTCAGGTATTTCTGGAATCGACAAGGAGATCGTGCTGTCTGTTTGATTTTTAAAATTCTTTTTAAATGTTGTTATTTCATACTGGTTAATACGTATCAGTTTAACTAGAAATAGCAGCTCGAGAAATTAGGAAGTGAGTATACTGTTGGGTTTTCTCCAAGTAATCACATTAATTGTCGTCCCGCATTAAGGCAGACATTTTGTTGTCTTGTTGTGATAATTTGTGATAAATGACTTTCTTGGTAGTTTTCTAGCGTTATTTGTGCCTTGCTGATGATTCGCCCAGTGGCATTGGCATTTCACTGTCAAAGTTCCCCCTATGTTGGTGGGGACCTTCATGATAAGGGCATAAAGGAGTATAATGACTTCCGTCGGGAGCCTTCCAAAACACCAATGGGCATACCAAATCTGTAAAAGTTGACAAAACTTTAGGGGTCTTGTGCTTTACTGCTGTGATCAGTCACTTAATCAAATTATTTTGGCAGCCGTTGCCGATATATGTGTGAGCCCGTGCTTTTATGCTAGCGGTCTGGCACATGAAGTCAGTGATTTGTCATAGTTTATATGCCAAAGGTGCTCTGAGCAGTCTTTCATTTCCTCACCACAGAAACTTACTGGGTATGTCTAGATACGCATACATTATAGGGCCTGGTTAGTTTGTTCAATAACATTTTGAAATTGACTTTTAAATTGCCTAGGAACATGCATCTTTTGTTTTATTTTACCTAGTATTGAATCTTGTACACATCATTCCTCTGCAGAACTCTTGTAGGACATAATTGTAAATAGATACGTCTATCACAAGTGAATAGAATGCATTGAATTTAATTGGGGTAATGATCAATTTAATTAGCGAAGAATAAATCTCCCATCACCTATACAATATCTCAGTCTGAAGAAATGGGGACTTAAATCTGAAGTCACTCCCTCAACAATGTTTCCTGAGAAGGGTCCTAAAACTCAGAACCACACAGGGCCAAACCACCTAGTCACTGATGTCACAAATGTTACGAAAGCCAAACATGGCTAGAAGTTTGGTGTCTGATCAGTCAAATATTCTCAGAGATTCCCACCTTTTGTTTAATTGGAGACTTTAAGAAGGACAAGCAAAATGCGACTGTCCGGCCGCTATGCAACCTTGGATGTGAAGCTTTCAAAACTTCGATGGCCACTGTTGCAAATCAACACCCTGATGGATTTTGTTGATAGATACCAATGTAAATACATTTGTAAAAGGAGATTGGTATGGTTTCGCTATTTAGAAGGGTACAATTTGTTGGTGTACATACAAGTATGACATACACAGAGAGGTGCTAATTTTTATTGCCCTACTGGAGGTCCTGATTGAAGTTGGGGCTGGTAGGAGTCATTAGAGGGTGGGGTGGTGGTGGGAGCAGCTCCATAAACTCACCAACATCCAGACAGTAGAGGGGGTGTTTCTATCGAGGGAACCGCCAGATTTCAAATTTATGACAGTTGGGGAAATAAATAAACCGAATTTTAGAATCTTTCACTTGAGGAATATATTTAGATTTTACCTAGATGTATAGATCAGATGTTCCCACAGATGTCATGCCTTTCCTAGGAATAAATATTCATTAAAAATATATTCAGGATAATTTGAAATGTTTACCAGAGCTCTTTACCCTACAATTTATGAGACCCCCTGTGGGTTCACAGGCTCTTCCGCCTCCCCTCCCCTTTAATAGCTCATCAGGCATCTAAATAGTGCAGAAATGACTACACTATCGAAGTTCAAGGTGTCTCGAAAAATCTAGAACTTAGGAGGGCAGTCTTCTTCTTTTTTTCTTTTATAAAAAGAAATGTTGACTGAGAAGCCCTTTCACTGACTAGAATATTTGTAACAAGGAGATTTTTAGATGAGGCAAAGGATATCCCCCTAAGCACACCTTGCAGTGCTATAGGCTTCATTAGAACCTAAATTCCCCTTCATAATTATAACCCGTTAAATTACTCGGGTAATTAACTATTTAGGCTTTGATTTGGAAGAAGGCCCTCCACCCTTTTGCCTGGATTTATATCCTACGGGTCTTGCCCTCTTTTTAGAAGTTACCTTCTTTCCAGAGTCCCGAGGGCAGGTGTGGGGGTAGGTGTGGTAATCTTCTTTACTCCAGTTTTATGACATCTACCAAGTTCAAACCATCAGGAATGACTGTCCTAAGATGGTACACCCAATTGTTCTTGAAATTATCTCGTAGAACTATAGCCCCTTTAAGTTTAAGGGTGCTGATGTATGAATTAGGTAAATTTCAACATCATGGGAGATAGAATTCTGATTATCTGGTTAGCCTGTTAGATTTTCCCCATTTTCTAAGTGAAGCCCACGCTGGAGGACTCTGGACTTTTTCAAGACGCCAAGGCACTGTTAGAGGACCGCTGGTAGTTGTGTTAACACCAGGGCTGTGACGCCACCTACAAAGGCTGTGCTGCCCCTACAAGGCCTCACACACACACTACACACCCAACACCCAACTGCCTCCCACACTACACCAACACCGGCTGTCACCATGTCACAAGCATAGGCAGGGGCTGGGGTGTTCGGTCACGTATCAGCTTCGCTCCAGCCAAGGTTGATGGGCAATGAAGCATTTTTTAATTTTTGTTGATACAAAAGTGGCTGATCACCACTGGCGGGCTGTTAGGATCACGTGAAGGTCTCCAACAACACCACATGGTGTCTGTGGGACTACATGGATGCCGCATAACCTACGTGCTGTGGTACCAAGTAGAAGGCTTCAACCTGTTGTAGGTGGTGGCACAGTCCTGGTGTAAGCAGAAGTACCAGTGGCCACCTTATGGTGTCCTTGACGGAGTAAGAAAGTGCAGAGTCCTCCTGTGTGTGCTTCATTTAGAAAACAGGCAAGGTCAAATATGGCCACCAGATAATCAGTATCTAGTGACGTCATGGAGATTACAGACACAACCGTCATTCAGGGATTTCCAGTACAGGGTAATTCCTTTACAGATAGAGTATGGAACACTGACGTCATTCAGGGATTCCCAGTACAGGGTAATCCCTTTACAGATAGTAGTGTTGACTCCTAACAAAGTATCTATATTGCTAGAAATGTTTGATTTCTGATCAAAAGCCTCAGGGTATGTGGCTCTAATTGCAATTGGAACTGAACTGCTCCCTACTGGGTTAGTGGTGTGTTACAGGCTTCATACCATGCCTCCATCTTGTTAAACTCAGTGTTTCAGAGTTACTACAGATGAGAAGGCTTGTAGAGCTTCTTTTGAAGGAGGCTTTATTGCTGAATCAAGTACGGGAACTAGTATGGGGTGTAAAGGCTCTACTTTAGGGGCCCATCACCTTAAATACCAAATTTGTTGGGAGTTCCCTTAGGTTATATTTAGGGTATGAGCTCCTGCTGTGACGGAGTGAGAGGAAAGCTGCTATTGGCTGGCCATGACATCTCCGCTAGTGACGTCATGGAGATTACAGAACACTGGCATCATTCAGGGATTCCCAGTACAGGGTATTCCATTTACAGATAGTAGTATTGACTCATAACAAAGTATCCATATTCCTAGAAATGTTTGTAGGAAGGGAAAATAGCGTACAGTATACATTTTGTATTAAACAATAACAGGATGAAAATAGGAGTCATAGATAGAAGAAACTGGTGTGTACCAATAAGTTGATTCTCAAAGGTTTAAACAGTTCTTGGTGGTTAAAGTTGGTGCAAAACTGACAAGAATATTACAAGCGTAGACGGATTGTCCTTCAGGTCCACCAAAACATGGTAAAAAGTGACTTTATGTTGAATTAGCTGCCAACGCAGCTTTTATGGCCGCAAGATCAAAAGACGATTTAAAGTTGAACACTGATGCTGATAGTATCAAACTTCCAGAATCCCTCGTATAAGCTGTACCCTATAGGGCCTAGTCAGGACTGGCACTGGTTGCAGGGGCCCACACTGATAAGAGCTGATAAGACTGTTACGAGTCTCCCCTATGTTTGTCCCCTATTTGTACCCATAATGGTATGTCTTATCAGTGTGTTTACCTCAACCAGCGAAATATAAAATGACGGACCCATAGGGTATAGCTCCAGATTCCTATATGGGCACGATTAATGTCTAATGAATCTGATTGTCATACAAGCTGCGGCTTTTACACAAGAGTTTATGGTACTTGCACCTACCTGAGTCGGGGGCAGGTGCTGAACCCATAGAAGGTACCGTATTCCCTGTGGATAAGCCCAAGCCTATACAAGCAGTAAGTGGCAAATTGACCAGGCTAATACATAGGCCAGGCTTATAGGGGACTAGCATATTAGGCTATGGAGGCTGCCATCTTGACTCTGAGCAATGCATTATGGTTAGGCCCCCGACTCCAGAGCGGTGCATTATGGGTGAATTTTTTATCAGTCCCTTTGTTCCAGGTGTGAGGGGAAGGGATTAGCTTGATAGGGAGATGAGCGTGTAGCCCCCGACTACATGTTCCTCCCCTCACCAGTTGGCAGAGCTTTTGCACTTTAAATCTGAAGGTCAAGAGTTCAGTTCTCAGCTGAATCCCTGCTCTTTGTAAAATCATTAAAATGCTTAGAAGTTTTGATGGAGTAAGACACTTGCCACCAAACTAACCTACTTGTCACCAGAGGCCCTTGCTGTGCATGGTACCTGACAATAGTTCAGGAATTTCCATAGGGGCGTGTAGGGAAAGTGGAAAGTAATGGCTTTAAGGTACTATCCTGCCCTCCAAGTTAAACTAAATATCATTTTGGACGATGTGCACAGGAGATATAAATATATATGCAACCATATTCCCTGAAATTTGACATTTTTATTCATTGCTAATTAAGTCGATCGTTAGATGCATTTAATTCATTCCATTCAGTTTACCTTGGATCAGATGTATCTATTTACAATTACCGTATTCGACGTAATAAGCGCCCTCCCCCTAATAAGCGCCCCCTCCCCTTTTTGGGGTATTTTCTAGACAAGAACAAAGGCTCACATTTCCCAATTTTGGAGACAATTAAACTCTTAAGTACTGAAAACGCCATAAAAATAATTTTATAAGCGCCCAGGGCGCTTATTACGTCGAATACGGTATGTCATAATTCAAGGTCCAGCCCTACCAGAGCTGGGAATCTATTGTTAAAAATTTCATACTAGATAAAACCAAGGTATGTTTCTAGGCAATTAACGTGGGTAGACCCTATAGTCTGAAAGTAATTAAATTTTGTTTAAATTTTCGCCATGAGGCCCACATAATAAGTAATCTCAAATAGTGTAAAGAAAATAAGGGGGTCCGAGCTAGCTTCTGAGATATCTGACTTTGATCTGCAATATGATCATAGAGTATTTAGTCACATATATATGCAAAAAAAAAGCAAAAAATACACTCGCCATAGTTCTCTCAGAATATAGTCTATAATGTTTTACATCCAGGAACAATATTTGGAACATATGGTCCCATGCATATTTTAAATGTTTTTGGTTTAAAAAAATAGATATATGGGGCACACTATATTAATGTGGTTCAGATATAGCTTTCAGCAGGCTTACTACCAAGTCCTCAATAGAGTAGGGGTAAAGCAATAGCCTCAGATGCTTTATCACCTTTTATGAATCCAGTATGCCCATTGGTATTATGGAAGGCTCCCGATGAAGTCATTTTACTCCTGCATGCCCCCATCATCAAGGTCCCCACTAACAGAAGGGGAACAGTGGATTATATTTCTTGGTAAAATGCACCAACATGGAGTGTGAGGAAACCTACAATGGCAACAATAAGGTGTGCACTGCCTGTGGTGCACCCAATGAGACCAAGAGACAGCCTGTGGCAGTACATCAGTACATCAGCTGATGTCACCGACCATCGACAGGACTGTGTCGAGTAAAGCAACTCTGTCCACCAGTCAGGGGAGCGAGGAGACCGGGGATGAAACAGCTCCCGGGGAGCAGAGCCTGTGTTCGGCAGAGGCTGAGGAGGAACTAGAGCAGCGTCTACAGCAGATTCTTGGAAAAGAGCCAGAGAGGCATCCTTGAAGCACCAGCAGAAGCTTAAAGCCACAGAAATCAAACTTGCCGCAATGCGGGCAGGTACCAATTTGATAGAGAAAGAGACTCGCCAGGCTATTGCCGCATTCCAGGAAGCCTTAGGTGGCTTTGCGGCGTTCAATGTTGATAAAGGCACCTTAGTACAGAGCTATAACGCGGACTCGATGCTGGCTTCCAGAGACGCGAATTCGGACAGCAGAGGAACAGAGGACATAAACCCTCACCAAGGTGGACTATTGCACGGGGCCACAGATGTCAACAAACATGGCGGAGCACAGGGGAGGCTGGGGGGATGCCTCAGCAATTATATGCGGGGTCAACAGGATCACTTCGGTAAGTGTTTACAACTCAGATTTTGAGAAAAAATAAAGGTAAGTGTTGAATAATCTTTGATCAAAGGATTTCTTTGTTTTAACCTGGCCTAGGGCAGAGTGCAGAGCCAGAGGACTTGTCTCTTTGAATACCTCTGACCTAGTACAGAGAACAGAGGCAGGGCACTCAGCCGTTTCATATCTCCCAGGCTCCAGCTGGGCAGGTGTATTGGACGACTATCCCCTATGCCCCCAGTCAATGCCTCTGCTTGGCTGTAGGTGGGGGGATGGGAGCCAGGTAAAGTGTGGAGCAACTCCCCATGCTGCTGCGTTTTTATTAAAAGCCGACATATAAGTTGGCATATAACGCAGCTAGGGCTATGCCAACTACCCCCCCCCCCCCCACCCTCCAGGCTGTAGGGATGGGGGCAGTCTAGGGCTGTTGCTGGGTGAGACACCTCTCCAGGTACCCCAACCTACCTGTGTCCATTTGACTTCCAGAGGTATACTTCAGGTGATTGAGGGGACCCCGGTCCCTTGAACTGCCACGCCCAGTCAGGGGAGCGAGGGGACCCCCGTCCCTTGAACTCCCACCATAAGTCGGGGGGAGTAAGGGGACCCCAGTCCTTCGAACTCCGACCATCAGTCGGGGGGACTGAGGGGACCCCAGTCCCTTCAACTCCGTCAACCAGTCGGGGGGAGTGAAGGGACCCCAGTCGGTTAAGTCTATCCGTAATCTGGCTAAATGGATGCGGGGGCGAACATTTACTGTGACAGTTACTATGGAAAAAGGTTAGAAGCTAACCCTAACCCTATCCCTATCTCTAACCCTAACCCTGAGAAAAAAAAGTTTTCATAGTAACTGTTACAGTAAATGTTTGTCCCCACATCCATTTAGCCAGATTACGGATAGCTTCTCCGCCCCTAGTCCCTCAAACTCTAACCACCAGTGGGGGGTAGTGGGGGGACCCCAGACCCTCAAACTCCGTCCACCAGTCAGGGAACTCCGGACACCAGTCAGAGGGAGTGAGGCGACCCCAGTCCCTTGAACTCCCACCATCAGTCAGGGGAGTGAGTGGAACCCCCTTGAACTCCGTCCTCCAGTCTGGGGGAGTAGGGGGAT
Source organism: Harmothoe impar (assembly GCA_947462335.1). NCBI lineage: Eukaryota > Metazoa > Annelida > Polychaeta > Phyllodocida > Polynoidae > Harmothoe > Harmothoe impar. Next base: position 54,177,289 of record OX381720.1, on the reverse strand, counting down.
CCCAGTCCCTTGAACTCCCACCATTAGTCAGAGGTAGTGAGGGGACCCCAGTCCCTTAAACTCCCACCATTAGTCAGGGGAGTGAGTGGAACTCAGTCATTTCAACTCTGTTCACCAGTCAGGGGAGTGAGGAAACTCAGTCCTTTCAACTCCATCCACCATTAGTCATGGGGGTGAGGGGACCCCAGTCCCGCGAACTCCGACCATCAGTCTGGGAGATTGAGGGGACCCCAGTCCCTCGAACTGGTCGGGGGAGTGAGGGGACCCCAGTCCCTTCAATTCCGTCCACCAGTCGGGGGGAGTGAGGGGACCCCAGTCGGTTAAGTCTATCCGTAATCTGGCTAAATGGATGCGGGGGCGAACATTTACTGTGACAGTTACTATAGAAAAAGGTTAGAAGCTAACCCTAACCCTAACCCGCCTATCCCTAACCCTAACCGTAAGAAAAAAAGTTTTCATAGTAACTGTTACAGTAAATGTTCGTCCCCACATCCATTTAGCCAGATTACGGATAGCTACTTCGCCCCAGCCCCTCAAACTCTAAGCACCAGTAGGGGGTAGTGAGGGGAACCCAGTCCCTCAAACCCCGACCACCAGTCGGGGGGACTGAGGGGACTCCAGTCCCTCAAACTCCGACCACCAGTCAGTGGGAGTGAGGGGACCCCAGTCCCTCAAACTCTGACCACCAGTCAGGGAACTCCGGACACCAGTCAGAGAGAGTGAGGCGACCCCAGTCCCTTGAACTCCCACCATTAGTCAGGGGAGTGAGTGGAACTCAGTCATTTCAACTCTGTCCACCAGCCAGGGGAGTGAGGAAACTCAGTCCCTTGAACTCTGACCACCAGTCAGGGGAGTGAGAAAACTCAGTCCCTTGAACTCCGTCCACCAGTCTGGGGGAGTAGGGGGATCCCAGTCCCTTGAACTCCCACCATTAGTCAGAGGTAGTGAGGGGACCCCAGTCCCTTGAACTCCCACCATTAGACAGAGGTAGTGAGGGGACCCCAGTCCCTTGAACTCCCACCATTAGTCAGAGGTAGTGAGGGGACCCTCATCCCTTGGACTCCCACCATTAGTCAGGGGAGTGAGTGGAACTCAGTCATTTCAACTCTGTCCACCAGTCAAGGGAGTGAGGAAACTCAGTCCTTTCAACTCCATCCACCATTAGTCATGGGGGTGAGGGGACCCCAGTCCCTCGAACTCCGACCATCAGTCTGGGGGAGTGAGGGGACCCCAGTCCCTCAAACTCCGACCATCAGTCGGGGAGAGTGAGGGGACCCCAGTCCCTTCAATTCCGTCCACCAGTTGGGGGGAGTGAGGGGACCCCAGTCGGTTTAGTCTATCCGTAATCTGGCTCAAAGGATGCGGGGGCGAAGATTTACTGTGACAGTTACTATGGAAAAAGGTTAGAAGCTAACCCTAACCCTATCCCTAACCCTAACCCGCCTATCCCTAACCCTAACCCTAAGAGAAAAAAGTTTTCATAGTAACTGTTACAGTAAATGTTCGTCCCCACATCCATTTAGCCAGATTATGGATAGCTTCTTCGCCCCAGTCCCTCAAACTCTAACCACCAGTCAGGGGGAGTGAGGGGACCCCAGTCCCTCAAACCCCGATCACCAGTCGGGGGGAGTGAGGGGACCCCAGTCCCTCAAACTCCGACCATCAGTCGGGGGGAGTGAGGGGACCCCAGTCCCTCAAACTCCGACCACCAGTCAGGGAACTCCGGACATCAGTCAGAGGGAGTGAGGCAACCCCAGTCCCTTGAACTCCCACCATTAGTCAGAGGTAGTGAGGGGACCCCAGTCCCTTGAACTCCCACCATTAGTCAGGGGAGTGAGTGGAACTCAGTCATTTCAACTCTGTCCACCAGCCAGGGAAGTGAGGAAACTCAGTCCCTTGAACTCTGACCACCAGTTAGGGGAGTGAGAAAACTCAGTCCCTTGAACTCCGTCCACCAGTCTGGGGGAGTAGGGGGATCCAAGTCCCTTAAACTCCCACCATTAGTCAGAGGTAGTGAGGGGACCCCAGTCCCTTGAACTCCCACCATTAGACAGAGGTAGTGAGGGGACCCCAGTCCCTTGAACTCCCACAATTAGTCAGAGGTAGTGAGGGGACCCCAGTCCCTTGAACTCCCACAATTAGTCAGAGGTAGTGAGGGGACCCCAGTCCCTTGAACTCCCACAATTAGTCAGGGGAGTGAGTGGAACTCAGTCATTTCAACTCTGTCCACCAGTCAGGGGATTGAGGAAACTCAGTCCTTCCAACTCCATCCACTATTAGTCATGGGGGTGAGGGGACCCCAGTCCCTCGAACTCCGACCATCAGTCGGGGAGAGTGAGGGGACCCCAGTCCCTCGAACTCCGACCATCAGTCGGGGAGAGTGAGGGGACCCCAGTCCCTCGAACTCCGACCATCAGTCGGGGAGAGTGAGGGGACCCCAGTCCCTCGAACTCCGACCATCAGTCGGGGGAGTGAGGGGACCCCAGTCCCTTCAATTCCGTTCACCAGTCGGGGGGAGTGAGGGGACCCCAGTCAGTTAAGTCTATCCGTAATCTGGCTAAATGGATGCGGGGGCGAACATTAATTGTGACAGTTACTATGGAAAAAGGTTAGAAGCAAACCCTAACCCTAACCCTAACCCTAAGAAAAAAAAGTTTTCATAGTAACTGTTACAGTAAATGTTCGTCCCCACATCCATTTAGCCAGATTACGGATAGCTTCTTCGCCCCAGCCCCTCAAACTCTAACCACCAGTCGGGGGGAGTGAGGGGACCCCAGTCCCTCAAACCCGGACCACCAGTCAGGGGGAGTGAGGGGGCTCCAGTCCCTCAAACTCCGACCATCAGTCTGGGGTAGTGAGGGGACCCCAGTCCAACAAACTCCGACCACCATTCGGGGGGAGTGAGGGGACCCCAGTCCCTCAAACCCCGACCACCAGTCGGAGGGAGTGAGGGGACCCCAGTCCAACAAACTCCGACCATCAGTCGGGGGGAGTGAGGGGACCACAGTCCCTCAAACTCCGACCACCAGTCAGGGAACTCCGGACACCAGTCAGAGGGAGATAGGCGACCCCAGTCCCTTGAACTCCCACCATTAGTCAGGGGAGTGAGTGGAACTCAGTCATTTCAACTCTGTCCACCAGCCAGGGGAGTGAGGAAACTCAGTCCCTTGAACTCTGACCACCAGTCAGGGGGAGTAGGGGGATCCCAGTCCCTTGAACTCCCACCATTAGACAGAGGTAGTGAGGGGACCCCAGTCCCTTGAACTCCCACCATTAGACAGAGGTAGTGAGGGGATCCCAGTCCCTTGAACTCCCACCATTAGTCAGAGGGAGTGAGGGGACCCCCATCCCTTGGACTCCCACCATTAGTCAGGGGAGTGAGTGGAACTCAGTCATTTCAACTCTGTCCACCAGTCAGGGGAGTGAGGAAACTCAGTCCTTTCAACTCCATCCACCATTAGTCATGGGGATGAGGGGACCCCAGTCCCTCGAACTCCGACCATCAGTCGGGGGGAGTGAGGGGACCCCAGTCCCTCAAACTCCGACCATCAGTCGGGGGGAGTGAGGGGACCCCAGTCTCTTCAATTCCGTCCACCAGTCGGGGGGTGTGAGGGGACCCCAGTCGGTTTAGTCTATCCGTAATCTGGCTCAATGGATGCGGGGGCGAAGATTTACTGTGACAGTTACTATGGAAAAAGGTTAGAAGCTAACCCTAACCCTATCCCTAACCCTAACCCGCCTATCCCTAACCCTAACCCTAAGAGAAAAAAGTTTTCATAGTAACTGTTACAGTAAATGATCGTCCCCACACCCATTTAGCCAGATTACGGATAGCTTCTTCGCCCCAGTCCCTCAAACTCTAACCACCAGTCAGGGGGAGTGAGGGGACCCCAGTCCCTCAAACCCTGATCACCAGTCGGGGGGAGTGAGGGGACCCCAGTCCCTCAAACTCCGACCATCAGTCGGGGGGAGTGAGGGGACCCCAGTCCCTCAAACTCCGACCACCAGTCAGGGAACTCCGGACATCAGTCAGAGGGAGTGAGGCAACCCCAGTCCCTTGAACTCCCACAATTAGTCAGGGGAGTGAGTGGAACTCAGTCATTTCAACTCTGTCCACCAGTCAGGGGATTGAGGAAACTCAGTCCTTTCAACTCCATCCACTATTAGTCATGGGGGTGAGGGGACCCCAGTCCCTCGAACTCCGACCATCAGTCGGGGAGAGTGAGGGGACCCCAGTCCCTCGAACTCCGACCATCAGTCGGGGAGAGTGAGGGGACCCCAGTCCCTTAACTCCCACCATTAGTCAGGGGAGTGAGTGGAACTCAGTCATTTCAACTCTGTCCACCAGCCAGGGGAGTGAGGAAACTCAGTCCCTTGAACTCTGACCACCAGTCAGGGGAGTGAGAAAACTCAGTCCCTTGAACTCCGTCCACCAGTCTGGGGGAGTAGGGGGATCCCAGTCCCTTGAACTCCCACCATTAGTCAGAGGTAGTGAGGGGACCCCAGTCCCTCGAACTCCGACCATCAGTCGGGGAGAGTGAGGGGACCCCAGTCCCTCGAACTCCGACCATCAGTCGGGGGAGTGAGGGGACCCCAGTCCCTTCAATTCCGTCCACCAGTCGGGGGGAGTGAGGGGACCCCAGTCGGTTAAGTCTATCCGTAATCTGGCTAAATGGATGCGGGGGCGAACATTTACTGTGACAGTTACTATGGAAAAAGGTTAAAGCTAACCCTAACCCTATCCCTAACCCTAACCCGCCTATCCCTAACCCTAACCCGCCTATCCCTAACCCTAACCCTAAGAAAAAAAAGTTTTCATAGTAACTGTTACAGTAAATGTTCATCACCACATCCATTTAGCCAGATTACGGATAGCTTCTTCGCCCCAGTCCCTCAAACTCTAACCACCAGTGGGGGGGAGTGAGGGGACCCCAGTCCCTCAAACCCCGACCACCAGTCGGGGGGAGTGAGGGGACCCCAGTCCCTCAAACTCCAACCACCAGTCGGGGGGAGTTAGGGGACCCCAGTCCAACAAACTCCGACAATCAGTCGGGGGGAGTGAGGGGACCCCAGTCCCTCAAACTCTGACCACCAGTCAGGGAACTCCGGACACCAGTCAGAGGGAGTGAGGCGACCCCAGTCCCTTGAACTCCCACCATTAGTCAGGGGAGTGAGTGGAACTCAGTCATTTCAACTCTGTCCACCAGCCAGGGGAGTGAGGAAACTCAGTCCCTTGAACTCTGACCACCAGTCAGGGGGAGTAGGGGGATCCCAGTCCCTTGAACTCCCACCATTAGTCAGAGGTAGTGAGGGGACCCCCATCCCTTGGACTCCCACCATTAGTCAGGGGAGTGAGGGGAACTCAGTACCTTGAACTCCCACCATTAGTCAGGGGAGTGAGGGGAACTCAGTACCTTGAACTCCCACCATTGGTCAGGGGAGTGAGAGGAACTCAGTACCTTGAACTCCCACCACCCGTCGGGGGAGTGAAGGAACCCAAGTCTCTTGAACTCCCACCCCCCGGTCAGGGGGGGAGGGGGGAGCTCTAGGGAAGGTGTAGAGGGACATCCCCCACATCCCCAGCCTCATAAGAGGCTCGTGGGGGATCGGGGGCAGTCTAGGGATTGTGTTGAGCGACTCCCCCTCCCCACCGCCAGGACCTCTTTTGAGGCTCCTGGGATAGCGGGGGGGGAGCTCTAGGGAAGGTGTAGAGGGACTCCCCCGGCATCCTGAGCCTCATAAGAGGCTGGGGTCGGGGGTAATCTAGGGATAGTGTTAAGCGACTCCCCCTCCCCACCTCCAGGACCTCTTTTGAGGCTCTTGGGATAGGGGGGGAGCTCTAGGGAAGGTGTAGAGGGATTCTCCCCGCATCCCAAGCCTCATAAGAGGCTGGGGGGGGGGGGGTGGGGGGCAGTCTAGAGATAGTGTTGAGCGACTCACCCCTCCCCACCTCCAGGACCTCTTTTGAGGCTCTTGGGATCGGTGGGGAAGCTCTAGGGAAGGTGTAGAGGGACTCTCCCCGCATCCTTAGCCTCATAAGAGGCTGGGGGGGGCAGTCTAGGGATAGTGTTGAGCGACTCCCCCTCCCCATCTCCAGGACCTCTTTTGGGGCTCTTGGGGGTGGTGGGAGGAGGGTAGTTTAGTGATGTGAAGCAACTCTCTCCCCCTCCCCAGGGCCTCTTAACAACTCTTCCCTCTCCCCCCCCCTCCAGGGCCTCTTTTGAGGCTCTTGGGGGTGGTGGGGGTCAGTTTAGTGATGTGCAGCAACTCTCTTCCCCCCCCCCCCCCCTCCAGGGCCTCTTATGAGGCTCTTGGGGCTGGGGGGCAGTTTAGTGATGATGTGAAGCAACTCTCTTTCCCCCCCTCCAGGGCCTCTTATGAGGATCTTGGGGGTCGGGGGGCAGTTTAGTGATGATGTGAAGCGATTCTCTTTCCCCCCCCCCCCTCCAGGGCCTCTTATGAGGCTGTCAGGGGTTTGGGGGGGGGGGGGCCGTTTAGTGATGTGAAGCAACTGTCCCCCCACCCCCCCTCGGGTGGGGGGGGGGCAGTTTAGTAATGATGTGAAGCAACTCCTAACTGTTGCGCCAAACATTAACATGGTGAAGAAAATTATCGGCAACAAGCTAAGCAAGCTTGGGTATATGAGTAAATTCCTAGGGAAAAAGGACAGTCTGCTGATATACACTAGTATGATAGCTCAGGTTATGGAGGCTTGGAGCCTGCAAACCAGCTTCAAGCTCTCAGAAAGCAAGACCACCTGTGTGCACTTTCGCCAAAGGCGAAGTTTTGCGGAGGCTCCAGCACTGACACTCCACGGGAAAGCACTCAAAGTTGAAACGGAGGTTAAATTCCTTAGACTAGTGTTTGACCGAATCCTCTCCTTCAAACCCTATGTGGAATACCTCCAGAAAAGAAGTCAAAAAGCCATCAACCTCTAGTAGCTCTCCGGGAGATTCTATTGACAATCTGCAAGACATATATCCAATCACGCCTAGATTATGGATCGGTGGTGTATGCATCTGCTGGCAGATCATACCTGGATTGGCTAAACCCAATTCAAAACCAAGCCCTCCGGCTTTGCATAGGTGCCTTCCGATCCTCACCGCAGGACGTCTGCAAGTGGAGGCTGGAGTCCCCCCACTGGATCTCAGGCGGGACAAACTATCCCTCCAATACGCCATCAGGGTGAAGGCAAACAACACCATCTTCAACGAAGACCACAGCGTCTTCCGTAGGAAGAAGAACGCCACAAAGCCTTTTTCTATGAGGGTGAGAACTTGGAGACGAGAGGAAAGCCGTGGACCCTCATTCAGCGACAGGGCTGGGTGGGGGGGTTGGTAGGCAGCAGAGTAAGTTGGAGATGAGAAGGAAGCTGTGGGCCCTCACTCAGCGACAGGGCTGGGTGGGGGGATGGTAGGCGGCAGAGTGACTTGGAGATGAGAGGGAAGCCGTGGGCCCTCACTCAGCGACAGGGCTGGGTGGGGGGGGATGGTAGGCGGCAGAGTAAGTAAGTAAGTTGGAGATGAGAAGGAAGCCGTGGGCCCTCACTCAGCGACAGGGCTTGGTGTGTGGGGGTGGAGAGGCTGCTGGCAGAGCCTAAAGATCGAAGGCCGTGTTGCTACATCTTACTTTAAAAAGTAGATTTTATTTCAGGGAGTTTATACTTCATTTAGATTTATGCTTTAATCATACTTAATTTTCAAGGAAAGTGGAGAAATTTGCCATTGATTATATTACATGAAGATAGGATGCCTGAGTACACAGGTGTCGACTGGAGAGCTATCTATTTTGGATGAGAGTTGTGGAAAACCTTTTATACACAGATGTTTACTGGGAACACCTGTGTAGGGTGTGGGGTGGGTAGGCAGCAGGGTGACCTCAGAGTTCTGAGGGAAGCCCTGGGCCCCTCACCCAGAGGAAAGATAAAAAGGCGGCAGAGTGACTTGGAGATGAGAGGGAAGCCGTGGGCCCTCACTCAGCAACAGGGCTGGGTGGGGGGGATGGTAGGCGGCAGAGTGGCTTGGAGATGAGAGGGAAGCCGTGGGCCCTCACTCAGCGACAGGGCTTGGTGTGGGGGTGGAGAGGCTGCCTAGAGATCGAAGGCAGTGTTGCTACATCTTACTTTAAAAAGTAGATACTTTATTTCAGCAAGTTCCAAATTTATACTTCATTAAGATTTATGCTTTAATTATACTTAATTTTCAAAGGAAAGTGGAGAAATTTGCTATCGATTATATTACATGAAGAAACAACAAGGATGCCTGAGTACACAGGTGTCGACTGGAAAGCTATCTATTTTGGATGAGAGTTGTGGGAAACCTTTTATACACAGATGTTGACTGGGAACACCTGTGTAGGGTGTGGGGGTGGGTAGGCAGCAGGGTGACCTCAGAGTTCTGAGGGAAGCCCTGGGCCCCTCACCCAGAGACTCAATAAAAAGGCGGCAGAGTGACTTGGAGGTGAGAGGGAAGCCGTGGGCCCTCACTCAGCGACAGAGCTGGGTGGGGGGGATGGTAGGCGGCAAGGTGACTTGGAGGTGAGAGGGAAGCCGTGGGCCCTCACTCAGCGACAGGGCTGGGTGGGGGGGATGGTAGGCGGCAGAGTGACTTGGAGGTGAGAGGGAAGCCGTGGGCCCTCACTCAGCAACAGGGCTGGGTGGGGGGGATGGTAGGCGGCAGAGTGACTTGGAGATGAGAGGGAAGCCGTGGGCCCTCACTCAGCGACAGGGCTGGGTGGGGGGGATGGTAGGTGGCAGAGTGACTTGGAGATGAGAGGGAAGCCGTGGGCCCTCACTCAGCAACAGGGCTGGGTGGGGGGGATGGTAGGCGGCAGAGTGACTTGGAGATGAGAGGGAAGCTGTGGGCCCTCACTCAGCGACAGGGCTGGGTGTCGGGGTTGGTAGGCGGCAAGGTGACTTGGAGATGAGAGGGAAGCCGTGGGCCCTCACTCAGCGACAGGGCTGGGTGGGAGTTGGTAGGCGGCAGAGTGGCTTGGAGATGAGAGGGAAGCCGTGGGCCCTCACTCAGCGACAGGGCTGGGTGGGGGGGATGGTAGGCGGCAGAGTGACTTGGAGATGAGAGGGAAGCCGTGGGCCCTCACTCAGCAACAGGGCTGGGTGGGGGGGATGGTAGGCGGCAGAGTGACTTGGAGATGAGAGGGAAGCCGTGGGCCCTCACTCAGCGACAGGGCTGGGTGGGGGGGATGGTAGGCGGCAGAGTGACTTGGAGATGAGAGGGAAGCCGTGGGCCCTCACTCAGCGACAGGGCTGGGTGGGGGGGATGGTAGGTGCAGAGTGGCTTGGAGATGAGAGGGAAGCCGTGGGCCCTCACTCAGCGACAGGGCTGGGTGGGGGGTTGGTTGGCTGCTGTGGACTTTATTACATCAAGAAACAATAATGATGCCTGTGTACACAGGTGTTAACCGGAAAGCTATCTATTTTGGATGAGAGGACCGTGGTTTTACTTTATCTATCCTTTATTCCAGCTTATTTTTGGTAATGGTAACCATGGCAACAGAAGTCTCCTTTTGAATAGCTAGCGTCACGCAGTCAACACCCACAACCATCGTCACACAGATCCTTTATTTCAGCTGAAATTTATACTTTATTTCAGTAGCGCTGATACTTTATTTTCAGAAAGGACAGGTGGAGACACTTCAGAGGGAAAGGTTCATCGCCATGGATACGGTCACAGATGGACAGATGGATCCGTTAGCAACCAGCAGGGTCTAAATTTTTTTATTATTTTTTTTGTTTCTAAATGTTTTCTCTCTGTTCGGGGGGAGGGGGACAATCAGGTAGCCTTTCAGGGATTTAGCCAATACACCACTTACATCTCTGAGCTTGTATGCGAGGTTTTACGGTCGTGTTTGTATGGACTATGTGTAATAGATGTGATCATAACATGATTTTTAACCCCTTTATTTCTTCCTCAACAGAAGGAGCATCGAGCAGAGCTGGAGAAGGCTATCCTGGAGGATTGCACTGACGGACTCAAGGTACGGGACAACTCTGCATGTCACTGATAGACAAACCACACCGCCATTACACACATATACAGTTATATTAAACATTCCCCAGCATTATAACAGGGCTCCTACGTGTCATGGAAAGTCATGGAATTTGAAAGCTGTCATGGAATGTGGTGGAATTTTGTTAAAATTTGCTGTGTGTCATGGAATGTCGTGGAAAATGAAAATAATAGAATTAATATTGCAAAATCTCTGAGAATGTACCATTTGCTTTTTAGATTTTAGAATGCTTCCCAGGGGCCAAGCCCCCTAACCCCCCACAAGAATGGAATAGATATAATGGAAAATTGAAATTTTTGTCATGGGATGTCATGGAACTTCAATCTGAAATTTTCGTGGGAACCCTGTATGCCCCTTTTTAGCAAAAAATACCTGCGCATTACCATTCCCCAGCATTATAAACAGAATTTCATGAATTATTTTTTTTGCATCAGCAGCATTTGACATGAGGGAATGAAATTGTTAGAGTAATTTCTGTTACAGGACGTAACATTGTGTACATCGTCAAATCCTTACAAAAAAGAGCAAGTAATCAAATAAACGATTGGCTTCATTGGATATATATGGCTCACTCTCACCAAACCAATGCAAGTGAAAAATGGCCGTACATGATCGGTGGCCGTACATGATCGGCAGAGTACAAAATCGACCTATTACCCCCTGCACTACGATATTTAACTCATCTAACCATACCTATAGGCTGTAATGTATCTTTGGAGAGTTTATTAGAAGAAAAAAACTCCCGAAATATTTATAGGGGCCAAAGGGGGGGGCTCAATGTGCAACCGATCATGTACGTCACATGACGTACATGATCGGTCTGGAATGTCATGTAAAACTCTCTCATTACCCACTGCTTCACATGTCTATGATTATACATATTTAGACCTACATCATATGTACAGCTTGCTATGATTGATTTATGTTTTAAACATGGTCAGAAATAGTAATTAAGGCAGTTAGAAGATAACGGCCGATCATGTACGTCACATGACGTTCATGATTGGTATTGAAATGTCATGTAAAATTCTCTTACTAGTCGCATCTACACATGTCTAACATCTTACATGTCAAGACACACATCATATGTACACCTAGGTAAGGTTTATTTATGTTTTTCCTTGTTCAGAAAGGGTAGGGCAGTCAATAATCACCGATCATGTACGTCACCGATCATGTACGTCACATGACGTACATGATCGGTATTGAAATGTCAAGTAAAATTCTCTTACCAGTCGAATATACACATGTCTAACATTTTACATGTCAGGCCACACATCATATGTACACCTTGGTAAGGTTAACTTATGTTTTATGATGGTCAGAAAGGCTGGGGCAGTCAATAATCACCGATCATGTACGTCACCAATCATGTACGTCACCGATCATGTACGGCCACCGATCATGTACGGCCAAATAAAAGTTGCATCGATCTGGTGAGAGTGAGCCATATATGAATGTAACCCAATCATGTTTTTGTACACGTTCCAGGTCCAGACGATTCCAGGGAAGGGAAGAGGGGTTGTCGCCCAACGGCCTTTTATGCGCGGGGAATTTGTTGTTGAATACGTTGGCGACCTCATCAGTCTTGGAAATGCCAAAGAACGAGAGAAGGACTACTCGGCTAACCCCGAGTTTGGCTGCTATATGTACTACTTCACGCACAATAACAAGAGCTACTGGTACGTACACAGAGTGTGTCTCCTCCCCGCCGATATAGAAAGGTGTAGGCAGATACGACGATCACTATGCTTAAGTACTAGGAATCCCATATTCCTACCTTTTTTCTTTTGGTTGGAGTTTCTGCATCAAATTATGTAAATTTTTCTGCGGAAAATTGACCAAAATAATTTGTAAGATTTCCTACTTTTTGTCACTCACTGAGTGGCATCTCTGCATATTCCATGCCCACCCCCCATGGAATACAGTGTTTCCGTATCACATGGTCTGTGACGTCATCATTTCTTTAAATTTCTATGTACATTTATTAAAAGGGAATTAAAATATTTTGAATAGAAGAGGGAAAAAAGACCCATGGCGAGTCTGGGGCTGGGACCACATCCCACTCAGCCTTCGGTGTTGTGGGTTACAGCCCCAGCCCCACATCGGGAAGAACAGTGCAACATGACGTCTTGCCATGGGCCTTTTCTATGTATTTGCAGTGGCTCTGTAGCAGAATGCCATGCGTTTCCGGAGTCTAAAGTTGATAAGATATGTGCATGTTACCAAGTACACCTATGCAGATGTTTTGGAACTTAGGATACTAAATAGGGTTCATTCAGATGTTTTGTGTTTCCCCCACAAAATTCAAGTAAAAAGAAAATCAAATTCTAAAGAAGAAAATTCTGTTCCTTGTTTTTTAGTCTTGACGCCACAGCAGAATCCGGGAAATTGGGCCGTCTTCTGAATCACAGTTGTAAGACGCCGAACTGCCAGACCAAGGTAGTGGCCATCAACGACCACCCCTACCTGATCCTGGTGGCAGCTCGCGACATCAAGGCTGGAGAGGAACTCCTATACGACTACGGAGACCGGAGTAAAGAGGCACTCGCGGCACACCCATGGTTAGCGCTCTAGCAAAGGATCTCATTGCCATGTATTGTTTTATAGCGTGTTGAGTTTTAATTTTTTTGGAGCACATGTACATAGATCCTCACGATAAACTACTCTCTGAAATCCACACTTTGTAGGTTACAAAACTGTAGAAAAACACTGATTTTATGATGATGAGTTTTGATCAATTTTACAAATACACTGAACTACCATGTATATTATCAACTTTTTATGCCATCCATATGTAGGGTCGTTTGTGTGAGTTTGCCATGTGGAACAAGTGTCCTATTCCGGCAGCAGTATATCAGACCTGTACACACATACCACAGCTATAAATACTATTGGGAACAAACCTACTGTACCATTGCGGTGAAGCACCAGGTATCATTACAACAGCAGTCTTCTATATATGCAACGGGGTTGGAGAGGTATGGAAATCTTTAATGGGATTTCAAATACGCGCCTGTCTAGTATAGCAATCGTGGGGGGTGAAGACCCCGCCGAGATGAAGAGCAGCCGAGTGCTATATCACAGCGGTACGTTAGAAAAAAGTAATCCAGGATACGGCAAGACCTGTACGTGTGTCCGTATATATAGGACTACCGGCTACAACCTAGTTCTCGTCTGGTCTTGCAATGTTGGGTGTTTGGAAGGTGTTACAGAAATCAAAATAGTTTCTTCCTCAATTCACAATGTATTTAACTCTTCTATAGCCATGTTTTTTAAATGCAAACTGACTCGTGATCCTGACTTGAGGATCGGTACCATACGTGTATTGTATTATACGTAGCTGACAGTGAGTTCCGCCATGAAACGGGTAAATTATGTCAACCTGTTTCTGTGCGGTTTTCACATTGATTAGCAAGACCACTGATTATAAAACTGATGCTTAGGGGCCAGTCATCCCATGATGCTCTGTACCAAGAGACTGATGTTGGTGGGTATAGAGATGATGTGACGAGTCTAGTTCCCAGTAGAGAGGAAACAGTACTGTATCAGTAATGTATTCGGCAAGGCAGCTCAGTCGGAAGTATATAGATGTATTTTTATGTGCATGTTGATGGTATCAGGAGTTAAATTCTGAGTGCTGATTGCATTTTTAGCCGTTTGGGATTGCATATGAAATTTTGTAACCAACTTTTGGATCCTGTCTCGCATATTCTCATTTCACACATTTAAGGCCAATGCACACTGGACTGGTAGAAAGTCAGTGCCCCTTTTTGAATGGTTAAATTTAGATATTCAATTATTACATTAATTGGGATGCACTGCTGTGTGTTTATAGTGTACCTTTTGTGAATTTAAATTCCACAAGTTGTGTGTCCAGTGTGTATTGGCCTTAACAATAGTGCCTTGAATGAGGAGACTTTCTGTATACAGTTCAGTAAGCGGGGGGAGGGGGGGGGGGTACTGTACATGTAGGATTGAAATAGTTAGTGACTTATGGCCAGTATGACAAAAAGAGAGCAAGCACTTGCTGTCCAACTCAGTCTCAGCGAAGTTAGACAACAACGGAAGGCAGCAGTGAAGCGGAAAACTTGATTCGATGAATATTTATCTCAGGCAGCTTTTTGTAACATGTAAATCCTATATGCAATCATATAAAACTAGTATGGAGAATTGTTGCCATGCAGCAGCGTGTATATTGATGTATTTAAGTAGATGCGTAGAGAATGTATCATAATGTAGGTTACAATGTGTAGATGTGTACGACTTTCTGTGTGTGGTAACCATGGTAACGTCGGCTCCCGTTACCCGTATGCAGCAAGGCAGCGCGACTTTGGTTGCATCAAATGCATCCCCCACGAGTATGTTGTTGCCAGCAGTCGTCTTTGTACCGTAAATTCCCGTGTATAACCCGTACCCTGAATTTGAGAGAAACCTATAACCCGCAACTGGGGTATGAAAATAGTGGTTTAAGTAATATTATATAATTTTAGAAACCCTCGTATTACCCGATGTTACACTTTGAGAATATTGTATAACCCGCACTGGAGGTTTGGTTCGAGTATAACCCGCGGGTTATATGCAGGAATTTACGGTAGTATTCATCCATTATAGGTCAACAACATCACAGGGCTGCATCAAATATCACCTGTTGCTCATAAATGTATTTAATGTTTGAGCGTTATTATTATTTAATGTCTGGTATGCCTGTCGTTGTGAATGACCATCAAGACGTGTTTATGACGTCACCGATTATGCAGGAGATAATGTCGTAGTCAATGGCGGTTAGATCAATGTATTGACAAAATAGTGAATAATAATGATAATATAATAATTGATAATACTGACATTGTGTGTACGGAACCATCCTGCTGTAGTCTCAGACACAGGAGACCGTCTAACCATTCAAGGGCGGCATATGGCTAAAATACGACATTTATAATTATTTGTCGTAATGATGCATCAATGCAGCTCCCGCGGGGGTGTCTCAGCCCTTGCCTACTTGCTGTAGGGTCAGCGTGATGCAAGAATGCAGCTCTGGCAATTTACTGGGCAGTGCTGCACGGCCAGCGACATGCGGCATTATGCCGTCCTTAGAGGGTTATTGTGGCTGAGTTCGGGGACCAATACCTCACCACACCAGCTGGAGATTGGTCACGTGACCAGGTACATCTGCTGTTAGTGGTGCGAGTTACTCGCCAGGGCTGCATTCATGCATCATGATGACCAAGGGCATGATGCATTAAGACATCATGTCTTCCTTAAAGGGTTAAAGCCCTATGCTGGCCTTAGAGGGTTAGAGGTCTGAGATGTATCCGGCAGGTGTGGACACCAATGACTTACTGTAAGACGCCGACCATGTCACAGTACAACGCTGCTGAACGCTCCCTTAGTGACACCGCAAACGGCGCGTTTGGATCAGCTGTCTCGATCAGTAACCAAGGAACATCGCTGTTTGCGGGACCTCCCACTGAGCATTTGATATGCTCTGATCCGATAAGATGACCCACACACCTGATCTAAATATGTCGTTTGTGTTGGCCTTTAGTCTAGCTGCACCTTGATTTTAATGGGATTTTATCAACGACAACAAAAGTTCTAGTCTGCCGATCCACTAGGTTACATAGGAGATAGGTAGGGTCAGTATTAATCTTGTATATAAATGAAGAGGGTCATCCTTGCTGACTATATGTGATGTTGGCGACCAGAGAGAGGTGACAGTAAAGCGGTTTGTAACACCGTTACAGGCTACCACATTGCGGCACTTTATGTGCTACTAGTGACTCACAATGTGGGTCACCGTCAGTGCAATAGGATAAACAGCATATCACAGCCAAGCTTCATCGTGCTACACAGGTATCGTCATGGTCATCATGAAACCAATGACCCAAAACCAACGCCTGTGTTAACGAAAATGTTAGACGAGCCATAGTGGCTTTCTAGTTGGAGCTGAATTCTCATGTCGCCTTGTTTTTAATTCTTTGCAATTTTATTTGGTACCCTGTTAATGTAGTGATTAAGACAAACTTGATTGTTGTAAAGTCCTACCCCGTAGGGCTGATACGGTAATCACATCGTGTCACTGAAGATGGATCAGCTCGGTTAAGAAGCCCGTCCTAGATCAAAATCGTGCAAAAAAATTCATTTTAGATTTTAAGGAGGCAGTGAATATGAAATTCGTTTGACATGCATTTTATTGTAAATACTGTAAATTTCAATTTTATCAATTAAACATGTTATATTACCCATAGACGGCCAGTATATATTTTCTAGTCTCTGAGGCAATCGCATGAAAGTAGTACAAATCAACTGTTCATTAATTCAACATCTGTTTTAACCCTTGAAAGATGGCACAGTGCTTTAATGTGCTATGCTCTGTGACTCGTGGATGCAGGTTTGGCGAGGAACTCGCCAGTACTGCAGGCATGCATCATACTGATCTTAATAATAGGTTAATAAACTGGTAAATGATTGGCATGATGCACCAATACAGTGGCAGCATGATGCATTGATGCAAGAGCGTCCTAACAACAATTATATATCCCATCTTGATGTCAGCTCTCCTGCTCAAAGCCGCATTTGTTTTGAGGTATTCTGTCCAAATGTGTTCTTGTATAAATCATACTCTTTGTGTACAACTGGAAAATAAGACGCTCTAGTCCGTTATGGCTGAGAATATCAAGGTTTGTCGACATGTTTTATAATCGTCGCTGGTTTCTACCCCCTTTTCAATTGTTAGCAGAGTATTGCAGTACAAGCCTATTGTAATGATGATGATGACATGAATAAAATGTATGGAACAGCGATCTTGTGTCCGGGTTAAAAGTTCTGTAGATAGAAGTGCATTCTCCCCCACAGAGATCTAAGTCCCATGCTGGGAGAATGATTTAAGTGGTCGTCTTTTTTTAAACCCAGGGGTTTTTAAAAGCTGACAGGTCTCGCTTTAGTGCTGGGGGACAACCGTCTTACTCTTACAGGCTAAAAGGCAACTTTTTTTGAAGGTATAAACAAGGACGACTTTAATACAGTTGTAGTATGGGGTAATGGGGAAATCATCTAAATGTATTCAGGGACATACCGTAGTTACCGGTACGAATTTGAAGGTGTGCGGGTTGGCAGCTCTAGATTTTCGCTTTTCATAGAGGAACAAATATCTCTGGTTCAAAATAAAAGTCAAATGTTTATCTTCTACCCCCAAAAATAGTCAAAATCCCCCCTGAACACACACGAACCCTTTCTGAAGGCTGGCACCAACAAAATGACAAATAAACGTCCACCGCGCCATCTAGTGGGAAGATGGAGAAGAGCGGTGCGGAGATGGTTGCAGCGGGTTGACATCGTGAACGTATTATGTTTAGCCGGTGCGCTCTGCCGCCTGCTCTAGACTTTTGGGCTGCTCGTTGTAACTCGCCGTGAACAAATCCAAAGAATCGAAATCGATGCCTTCCCAGCTATTGTCTGCATTTCTGCAGCTAGCAAAAAAGATGCACGTCCAAGGGCGGCATTGAAGTGCAACTCGGCTCGAGGTTTGGTCGGAGGACGCGCAGGAGAGAAGAAAAGAGGTGCTAGCGGAGGCAGAGGACCGAGGGAGAGAGGGGTCTTTTGTTGGCGAGAGGAGCCGGAGGGACCCAGTGGCGAGTTGACAGGGCCGGCCAGGTTGGCTGTCAGGCCGGTTCTGTGCGGCCGGCGGTGTGGCTGGACGTCAAAGGGGGTCTACTCACATCAAAACCCATCTAGTCTAGTGTACATGTAACCCGTAAGTATATTTCATCATCTTCTGAAGCTCAAACTTTTAGTGAAATGTTATCTTTTTGTGACTAGCATAGATATGAGTCATGAGCAAATATATTATTAAATGGGGCGAGATAGAGTCTAATTCTACTTGATAAGATCACAAAGTAGACAGTTAGGGAGTGTTCATTATTTATGGCAGGGGGGGGGGGTGAGTGTTTGGCAAATCGAATACGTCAAAAATAATTGCCCCCCCCCCCTCGGAATAGGTTGAAAAAAAAAGCCCCCCCCCTCGGAATAGGTTGAAAAAAAAGCGCCCCCCCCCCTCACCCTGGATCATTTTCAACTTTATTACAAAAACGATGTTGGTGTCTACTAATTGTATGCATTTAATCCTGGGCACTTTTTTACCTACAATTTACTACCTTGCAACAAATACATTCATTCGTAAGGTGTTTTAGTGTAAACGTCTCATGATACTCGCTATTCAATCAAACCTCGGCTTATAAATTGGAAGCTCCCATACCCTCAGTGCTTACATGAGGCCGGCACATTTTTGAAGATTGACAAAACGGTATGCTATTTCTGAGTGTGAAAAGTGATGCAGTGAGAAATTTGCTGGGAGTTTGAGGAAAATTTTAGAAAATTTTGAAAATATTGACATAATTTGGTAAAATATAACACAGGCTGTTACCAAAATTCGCGACATTTCAACGTACTAAATTCGCGACATTTTTAGGAATACCCCTAAAAAAAAAGCCCCCCCCCTAACAATAGGGTAAAAAAAAAGGCCCCCTGCCTTTGAATACCCCTTAAAAAAAATTGCCCCCCCCCTCAAATGCTCACCCCCCCCCTGCCATAAATAATGAACACTCCCTTAGATTAAATACTCTTTTTTTTTTGATATGACAGCTAGATTGACCACTTTAACTTATGCCCCTCAGTGAAGGATTCACCATGTCCAATGTGTTTGATATGGTACGTACATTGTGACACATGACAAAATGTCATGATAATCATAATTGCCAAATCTCAACTATTGTTCAAACTTGGCATTGTGCCATAGCTTTCAATACGTTGTAAATGACCTGGAAGCCAAGCATCAACACAGCCATCTTAAAAAAAGTATTAATTCTGGTTTATTTGAGGGGGGGGGGTGGTAAAGAAAAAAGATGGAAATTGTAGATCTAGGCCTCTACAATATAGCCTATAACACCCTCAACATGTACGGTATTCAGCTATAAACCTAATACGTGTAAGCACATACCTGTCTGTGATGGAAGGGGTGATAAAAAGGCATATTTGAAAATGAACATTCATTCAGGGAAGTGTCCACTATGGTAGGATATACATGTACTCCGATACTAAGGTACTGTAAAACCCCGCCTTTAAGACGGATTTTATTTGGGACCTCTTTTTTGCACAAGATATTTTTTTCTCCAAAAGTTAGGGGATCGTCTTTAAGGGGTTATCCATTAAGTATGTCACGCTTTTTTTTTGGGCCATTTTGAAGACCCCCCCCCCCCCCCATGTCTCACTTTGTCACACTTTTCCCAACACCCCCTAAAAAAGTATGTCACTAATCTGCTGACACCCCCCCCCTGCATAATAGTTATGTACCGTATCGTTTAAAAGGGCATACACATTGTGATAAAGCAAGTCCTTCTGGATAGGGTAATAATAGATTTATCAAATAGAACTCTTTCAGATTACAATTGTTCAAAGAGGCAGTACTTAACAAAATTACATGAGTATTGTTTGGGTCCTAGATATTTGACTCAGGGTACCTGAGTAATACTAAACGACCCAACCAAGGTTTAAGACGTTTTTGTTACACAGGAGAATGTTTGTTATTCAGCCAGTATTACAGATAGAGATGACATAACAAACAAGACAGATGGGCAAGATCGGGAGACAGATGTTTCCTTCGAAAAAAAAGTTAAATGTCTTTCCTTCTTGCTGTAATTCGCCTGCGATCTTTAGGTAGTGATTTCTCTCTTTACCTTAAACTCTTAACTACTGTTAAATGGCTACCCTCTAAATGAAAGGTACATAGGCTCCAGTGTTAAAGCAAAGATAGAAATGACAACTTTTGCCAATCTGTCCCATATTTCTCTCTTCACACGCAGAAATGCCATCTCCTACACTCGAAATACCCTCAAACACACAATAAGCAACCATCTAAAACGTTTAAATTAAATTTAAATTAAAGTCACCAGAACAGAGCGACACAAAAAAAAAGTATTTTAGTTCCTCTAGCGACCATCCTCCAAAAGGTGGCGCCACTGCAACTTCTTGTGCACTCTGAGAAGTGCTCTAGACAACACGAGAGTTGCCAGCAACAGCGTCAGGATAAAAGGAGCGTTCAAAGCAGTTCAAAACTGTACCATCCATATCGTCGCCGTTTATCGTCCGATCGACTGGCTTTTTGATAGGGACAGAAGGCGGTGCATGCCCGCAGCCTGCAATCGTCGCCCACACCCACCTGCACACCCACACTCACCTGCTCTCCCACACCCACCTGCTCACCCACACCCACCTGCTGGCCTGAAATGGAATAACATACATGTATGACACATGACTTTAGGGTACTTTTTAACAAGGAATTCATTTTTGATGCCAGAATGGACCAATGAATGATTATAAGGGAGTACTATATCTAAGTACATGATAAGCTACAGATTCAGCTTACCCTGAGTCATCTGTGAGGCCACTCACACGCTCAATCTTTTTGACATGGATTCATGTTAGTGGTCACAGGGGAAAAAAGTGTGCCAGTGCAACTACCTGGGGATGGGGCACTCAATTTTATTTGAACATGTGTGTGGGGCTGGCCCTCCGGCAACCCTTTCCTTTAGTGAGGGGGATTTTGTGAAAAGTGACCCCAAGTGAGGGAGGTTTTGTCAAAAGTGTTTAGGTTTAAGCAGATTCTCTGCAGAGTGACCCTTGGTGAAAGCGATTTTAGCGAAACATTCTGGTAAGAAACTCCAAAGTGACCTTTTGTTGAAATCTTTTAAAAGTGACCCTTGGTGAGGACAGTTTTGATGAACAATGACACTTAGTGAGGGGGATTTTGTTGAAAAGCAGACCCTTGGTAAGGGGGATTTCACTCAAAATGTAACCTTGCCAGCCACACACCTATGTATACAAAATAAACAACCCCCGGCCACTACCATCCTCTCCTTTGGTATTGGAAGGTTTGTGGCATCCACATACTCTTCCTCTATCCAGGGCAGTTCTTCTTGGTTCATATTCCAGGTAGCATAGGCCTCCATGAAATTATGATGCCGTTTAGTGGTAATGCATATGGATACAATACTAGCTTTACAAATGTCACTGTCTGGATGCAGTGAGTGTTCATCATTCTGTAATCAAATGAGCTTCACCAGTGCAATCTTTTCCCTTCGTGTGCCCTTCTTCTTAGAGAGTTACAGGATCTTGCGTTACCGGTACATTCTTCAGTGATTGCATGGCACTGATGAAGGATGATGAAGGCTGACCTGTGTTTAATGGAAGGGCTAGGAGTTGTAGGTCTACTACAGCAACAAGCATGTTTTAAGCCTGGAAATATGACTAATTATAAGCATTTATTTGATACATGTCTTTTTTTCAAATCTGAAAGTGTGATGTTACACAATTCTAAACAACCCCCTCCCCACCCCCTTGTCACACTTTGTCACACACAAAAAAAGACACCCCCCACCCCTCGGGCGTGACATACTTAATGGATCACCCCTTAAGTTAAAACTTTTTTCCTTATACAAATTTCTAAATATTTTGTTTTGTTTGTTTTTTTTACAACAAAAATGCAATCGAAATATTAAAAAGATACATAGACTACTATGTGTCCGGCCATCCCTCTTTATCTCATACCTGGTAGAGTTTTTCAGCAGGTTTACATGGTATGTAGACCGGAAACATGGCCCCTTTTAACGTTATCATGAAGTGAGACCTGCAGGTTTCACTTTAGGGAGTGCTCATTTTTTAAGAACAGGGAGGGGGTGATGGGTTTCCGCATGGGGAGGGCAACATTTTTTACACCCCCCCCCCCGGTCAAGGGGTCGAAATTTCCCTCCCCCCCCTTATGGGTCAAAAATCCGCGCGCAGGCCCTTTGAAGCATAGTAACGCGCTGGCTTTTTGGCTCAAAACTGGTAAAAAAAAGTTGCAGGGGTCCAAATTTCCCCCCCCCCCCGTCAAGGGGTCCAAACTTTTTTGCCCCACCACCCCCCCCCCCCCCCCCCACGTTGCTAAAAAATGACCACTCCCTTACAGTAACACATGTCGTGACTGGGGATGGGCAGGTCAGCTGCACCTTGAGAATGAGAGAAGAAATCGGCCAATTAGAAGCGAAGATAGGGTAATATTAGTGAAGGTGTTTAATATTCAAATATTTTCCAAATTCTTTGCAATTATGATGAAGTTTATATGGGCACCTTAAATATCAATATTCATATGGCCTGCGTGAGAGCGAAATGGCCTGCGTAAGATGCCACGACGCAGGCCACATTTGCCTGTGTCAATGAAAAGTTTTCGGCAACACTGAATTCCACGCTGGTGTTACACACATGCCCTTTGAGGCATAGTAACGCGCTGTTTTTTTGGCTCAAAATAGGTAAATTTTATTGACCCCCCCCCCCCCAGGTCAAGGGGTCCAAATTGTTTTGCCCCCCCCCCCCAAACCCACCCCCCCCCCCCCCCCCCTCTGTTGATGATAAATGATCACTCTCTTAAATTCTCATCTCATCTGCAGCTCAGTGGGGACCTCCCTATTGCTACCCACGACTACACTCGTTGACAACCCACTTCTCGTGGAGGATTTAACGTACACGACGGAGACTCGTCACACATCAAGATGGCGACCAGGACCATCAGCCTCCCGCCGCGGAAGCACCGCTCCATCCAGGGGCAGGAGGCCACCATCCACCGTAACCGGTCCTCCCTGGAGATCCTCATGCAGATGGGCTTCCCCAAAGCACGCGCGTAAGTCTCCTAAGGATGTCATTGACTTACCTAAAACCTTGTGTATAAATAAGCCTAACTCGTGTATAAACCGCCCCCTATCTTAGGATAATAATATAAGCTTATCAGAGCATCTGGTTATGATGATTCTAGTACTGTAGTATACATCTAAAAACTCGTGTATAAG
This sequence comes from Harmothoe impar, assembly GCA_947462335.1. Classification (NCBI taxonomy): domain Eukaryota; kingdom Metazoa; phylum Annelida; class Polychaeta; order Phyllodocida; family Polynoidae; genus Harmothoe; species Harmothoe impar. The sequence goes on along the minus strand of OX381720.1, from coordinate 54,154,382 downwards.
CCGCACACTGACTTTCCCTGATCCTATAAGCCTCACTGGCTTGCATAGGCCACATTTTTTTTATTCTTTTGGTTACGGGCCCGCCGCACTACCCTGGAAACCCCCCCACTAACAATAAAATTGTGAATCTCCATTTAAATAGCTATATGTCAGTTTTTACGGCGTGTAAATCGGACCATTATTAAAGATTTTAGGTGGTAAAATGCGAAAGACAAATTTTTTTTATTTCGTCCTCCGTACTTGAAATTTTTTTCATGGTGTCCGTAACCCAAAGAATAAAAAAAGTGTGGCCATACTAGCCGTGGTCTATATGCGAGGTTTTACAGTATATCAACTTCAAGCCATACATTCCATCACTGTTGTAATGGACAAGCAGCGCATGAATTATGATTGCAATGCATGTTCCAAAGTGCAATGATTACCCACAGAGAACCTCTATTCTAATTCAGGAGTTTCCAGTTGAACATTCTGCTGCTATATATATCGTTATACCCAAATACACTGTATAAGTTCAATAATAGCGCCTACAGCAAAACGATTCCAGATACTATTAAAGTAAATGATAATAAAAACGCTAAAATTCATATTTGTGATTTTATATTTTCAGAGAAAAAGCTCTTGCTGCAACTGGTGACAAAGGAGTCCAACTTGCTTCGGATTGGTAAGTAACGGTGGGGAATCCCTATAGGTTAGGCCAATAATGGGCTTTGTTAGGAATTTTGAAGGCTAACCTAGTAATGGTCAACCCTGTGATTTGCAGAGAGAAAATGCTTATATTGATTTATGGAAAGGGGGCATTAAGTTATAGAGGGCTTCCATCCCATACAATTCTTCTCAAATGATTCTGAAATAATTCTCAAATAAAGGATTCTGGGCGGGTCTTGACTCATTTATGAATTACTGTATAACCCCTAGACCCACCCAACCCAGAGTAAAATTGTACAGAGTAAAGAACAGAGTAAAGAATACAGTGTCAAGCAAATAAATTCATATCTTTGACCAAGTAAGTAAATCCTGAATCAAAAATCTCAGTATGTCTGTGACACCACATAATGTAATACCGGTCAAACCCAAAACCCATATCCATTGCTTCCCCAGCCCATCAAATCGTCTGCTCATTATCACTTCATACTCACTCATTCACACTGCTATCACCAAATCACATCGTGCCAGTTGGTACACAAGAATGCTGTGAGCCCTGGCGAGCTCTCAGTCCATGAACCTTAGAAGAATTTAAGCCAGGACACTTCTAAATAGGCTGTGTAAATCAGCCCATAATATAATACATTTATATCTCATATTATCATTAATTACTGTAATGGCCAATGGAGTTCAATTGTAACCGCGGTGAGAATTTATCGAATATCATGCAAATGAATAAATTCTTCTCAAACAAAAACCCGCACCTTGCATATAACCCGCACCCAACTTTGGGAGGATCCTATAACCCGCACCTGGGGTTTGAGAAATTACGATTTTAGGACTGTTCTATAGCAATTAAAACCCTCGTATAACCCGCACCCTATATAGGCATGTTTGGTATCAAATGAATGCTTAGTTTGGTTCGCGTACAACCCGCTGATAGTACGCGGGAATTTACTGTTTATTTTTTTATGGAATACGACAGTCCCATTGAATTAACCAAAGAATCACGTATTGCACATCCCCCGTGAAATAACCCATGGCCGTATTTCATGGCCCTGTGACGTCATCAAAATGGGGGTCTGTTTACATCTAAACGGGCCCTAATAATCTAACTTAAATTGAAAAAGGTAAAAAAACAAACACAAAGGCACACTCGTTTTTGGTTTGTTGGAAGGTTATTTCACTTGTTGACCCTTGAACCGCATTTCACTTGGCCTACGGCCTCGTGAAATACGGCCCGAGGGTCAACTCATGAAATAACCCTCCAACAGGCCAAAAACTCGTGCACCTTTGTCTCTATATAAATAACCCGAGTTGTCTGGTTGTGTCAGGTTGTTGTCGCACGTGAGTGACCCCACGCTGGACGAGTCGGTGGCCCGTGACTACATCCTGTACTTGTGCCCGGTGGGACAACTACAGCAGCAGCTGCTCGAGTTCTGGCACACCTCCTACGCCGAGTGCGGCTGGAACCGCGCTCACAACATCTTCCCTCACATCACTCTCTGCTCCTTCTTCAAGGTAAGGCCACTCCAAACAATCTGGTTTCTCATCACCGCGCGCGCCTCATGAAAATCATTCATGATTTGGGGAAAACTTTTTTTTTTTTTTAATGTGTTAAATATTGAGAAATATCATACTGTCAGCAATGCAGTGGGCTAAGAATAACTTACATTTTCCAACTTCTGTACATCAATCAATTCTTTTACCACTAAAGTGTGAAATTTGTCCGCGAAAGTCTACATTTTCCTATATATTTTTGGCCCCTCAGTAAAAATAAATAAATAAAATTAAATAAAAAACGCCCTCGTCACATTTTTCAGTGCTTGGTGATGAGAAACCAGATTTGTTTTTGAGTGGCCTAACAGATCGCTTTATGCTGTATGTTATGCTGATAACTGGAAGATATTAAAGTAGCATTTAATAACCATTTAAAGTGGCATAATCACCGAGCGTATCCTACTCACAATTCTAGTACTGTTCTAGTCTACTATGTGGTTAAGTGCGAGTGGTGAGAATGCCCCTTTAAGCCGCTTTCTGCTGTGTCTTATGTTGTTAACTGGAAGACATTAAAGTACCATTTAACCATTTAAGGACAGCGTGTCGCTAAAAGGCCACGTTTGCCGTCATTATGCACCAATGCAGCCCCTGCGAGTAGCTTGCGAGTGCAGCATTGCTGCACCATGCAGGCCCTTTGAACCCATAAGGGCGGCATGATTCATGAATGCAACCTTAGTGAGTTACTCGCTAGGGCTGTATTCATGCACCATGACGTCCAAGGGTATGGGCACTAAATATTGTTAAACATGAAAAACTTGTACGCTCGTATTCAGTTCTAAATGCCTAATTAATGTATTACAATTGATAAATGATTAATTAGTCTTTGACATCCATAATTGCAGTGTGAAGATAGTCAGGTGCCCAAGTTGTCGCACGTCCTGAAGACGACGGTAGAGAAGATCCAACATGTGCCCACGTCGCTCGCCCTCGAGTACTTCTCGTCGACCAACTTCATCGGGTTGTTTGTATCGGAGGCATGCGCACCGTTCCTCAAACAGCTCACTGCCGCGTTCGCTGAGGCTGCCAAGAAAGCCGGTAAGTTCAAACTCGTCATAATAAGATGAATCATTAATACCGTAAAACCTCGCGTATAAGGCTAACTCGCGTATAAGCCGCACCCCTAACTTTGACAGATTATATAAGCCGCAGAGGGGGGCTGAAAATTGTTAATTTGGTACTGTAGTATAAACTCTCGTATAAGCCGCACCCTATATAGGCATGTTTGGTATCAAAAGAAAGCTGAGTCTGATTCGCGTACTAGCCGCGGCTTATACGCGAGGTTTTACGGTAGCTTGAATGTAGACACCGTAAACGCTCTATATTAAAATTGTCTATATCATAAGTTCTCACATAGAAGCTGCGGCTTGTACGCGAGTCAACGTCAGCTTTGATACCAAACATGCCAATATAGGGTGTGGCTTATACATGCGATTGATATGTATACCACAGTACTAAATTTCCCATAAACAGAACCCCTTTCGGTTTTGATCTGTCAAATTTTGGGTGTGGCCTATAAGGAAGTGGCTTATACGTGATAATTTACGGTAGTCATAAATTTATACGCTGACAGCATGTTGCTGTTTGAAATAACAGACACATGGTACATGTAATCAACTCATATAGTTTTGAATATACTCATCGTCAAAGAAAAATACTATTGACCATGATGGACCATGATATAGACCACCCCTATGACCGCCTTGGTATCTGTTATGATAAATAAGAGTTAAAGACGTATATCATACTATATGGCGTGCCACACTGCAGCACACATTGTTATCATGTGACCCTTATCATGCATGTTTAACCCTACAAGGGCCCTTTATCGCCATACTACATTCAAGCGTCAAAAGAAACTGTTTTTCGAAAGACGCAGACCCAACAGAGTTGGATAGTTGTTTGTTTAGAGAAGCCTTGGCAGTGCTTTATTGAATGAATTGTATATACCATATTATGTAAATAGATTAATACTTTATTGTGTTCTCATCATGAAACTGTGATAACCATATGTGAAATACTCTGACATGTAATATACTGTACAAATGTTGTGCAAAAGTCATGAATGCCAACGGTTACATAAAGTAATACTGAAGCTGAAATGAATATACTGTACCCACATAAATCATATTTGTAACTGAAAATCACCTGGATGTTATGAATAAACAATTTAAAAAAAAAAAAAAAATGCATCATGCCGACCCTATTTGGGTATATTAACTCCCTAGGGCCGGCATGATGCTTGAATGTAGCACTGGCGAGTCACTCGCCAGGGCTGCATTCATGCATCAGGATTGAATGTAGTTTATAACTCGCTAGAGGAGCATTCAATGATTTATGCATCATGACGACAAAAAGGAATAGCACATTAAACTATATGCGGCCCTTAAAGGGTTAATGATCATCACAATATACAAGAGCATAGAGTGCTAGCGTCCTTACCACAACTGTTGCTGACTGATCCATGTACATTGTCAACATGAGACCAATGTATCGAATCAAATCATACCTGGCCTGTAGACTCGCCAGGGCTGCATTCATGCATCATGCCGACCGAGGACATAGCGCCTTAAGGCACTATGCGGCCCCTGTAGGCTTACTACCCCCCATACTACACCCCCTACTCCACGGTCTGCCTCCTCCTGTAGGTGTCACGGTGGAGCCGCACAAGAAGCAGCTGCACATCTCCATGGCCTACCAGTTCCCCACCGAGGAGCGCGAGAAGTTGGAGACGTTCGCTAAGGCGGTGGGACTGGAGACGTCCGTACGCTGGGATCTGAGACTCTACTCCAGGGACCCCCGCGCCGTCAAGTGTCAGGTAAATCATGGGGTTTTAACTTTAGGGAGTGGTCATTTTTTAACAACAGGTGGGGGTTGGTGGATTTGGGGGGGAATCAAAAAAAAATGGAAACGGCGGGTGGGGGGGGGGGGGGGCGGGAAAAAAATAATTTCGACCCCTCTTGAGGGGGGGGGGGGGGGGGACCAAACAAATTGCACCCCTTTTTAGCAAGAAAGCCTGTGCGTTACTATAGATCAAAGGGGTCTACTGCGTTAAATTTCAAACTGCCTTGGGGGAACCCAAAAAATATCGACCCAACCCAGCTCACACAAAAATCCACTGACACCCCCCACCCTCACCCCCCCCCCCTTTGTAAAAAAATGACCACTCCCTTAAACAATGTAAATTAATGGAAAAAAGTTAAATGAATGAAGAGTTACGACCCGACCCGCACCTGGGGTCTGATTATGGCTACCCGAGTATACTTCTAAAAAAGACCTGCATTCATGTACCCTACACACAGACTCTGGGAAACCTGTATTACCTCCACCTGACAGTTTGTGTACAACCTGTGGGAATTCAGGGCAACCCGTGGGAATGCACGGTAACACTTCTGTTACACTGTTATCATCCCTGCCCATATTTATACAAACACTTTATTTCTCTAAATATATTAATGATAACTTCTAATACGAGGAAGATAATGATGGGAATCGGTTATTATTATTAAATAAAAAAAGAAATTACATATCCGGGGGCGTAAGGTGCTGTACCCACCCACCCCAGAGGTTTTACGGGTTATGTCTAATTGTTGTAACCCTCCCTTGTAGGTACGTAAAGTACTCTACCCGCACACCCCGGAGGCGGATGACGAGCTGGAGCTGATTGACGGAGACCACGTGTTTGTGGAGCAGTCGGAGTTGGAGACGAGCGTGGACGGTTGGTACAAGGGGCTGTCCTGGCTCACCGGCTGTAGGGGCATGTTCCCCGGCAACTACACAGAGCGGGCTGCGGAGTCTGAGACATGGACCATGCACAGGTATGGGGGGCAGGGGAGGATAAGGGAGTGTTCATTTATTATTTACAGGGGGGGTGGTGAGATTTCGCGCGGAGGGGCGAAAACCTTTTACGCCCCCCCTCGAGAGCGCGTGGAACGTTTTGTGCCCCCCCCCCTTTGAACTATAGTAATGTGCGGGCTTTTTTGCTAAAAAGGGGCTTAAATTTTTACGCCCCCCCCCCCCAAGACGGGTCAGAATTTTTACGCGCCCCCCTCGGGAGGGGTCGGACATTTTTACACCCCCCCCTGTAACTAATAAATGAACACTCCCTAACATGTATACGGGACTGCGCATTAGGCTATGGGGGCCGCCATTTTGGCTCAGAGCAATGCATTGTGGTTAGGCCCCCGACTCCAGAGCAGTGCATCATGGGATAATATCTTATCAGCCCTTTTGTTCAAGGTGTGAGGAGAGGAGGTTAGCCTGATAAGGAGATGGAGTTTAGCCCCCGACTACCTCAGGTACCAGGATGTGCTAGTCCCGTATACATTCAGATCTCAGGTCCAAGGTAGCAGTCATATCCAGATTCTACAGGAATTCTGCTGGGATCTCTGTATTGATTTCCTACAGAGAATTGACCAAAATATTAGAATTTCCTACTTTTTGTCGAAAAAGGAGTGGCATCTCCGTTTGATATATCAAACAGGTAGACTTTTGTCATGGTGGTAAATATACCACTTATCTATACAATGATGTTACATACGTATTGGTGGAAGGGAAAGTAGTAAATGCGCTCATTCAAACATTACACTGACTCGTACGTTTTAAATCATAGGATTCAGATTATATTTTGGTGGTTTGTTGTTTTCAGGTCGATTCCCTCAATAGGAGCAGAGGTGCAGGCCATGCGGACAGAAGTGGAACAAAACGGCCCCATGGCTGTAGAGAACTTCCTATATACACAGGTAATGTGTCTGCTTTAACATGGATGGGTTTCACCAACTGTGGAACTTACCGTTAGTGCTCACCTTAGTGCACAGTAAATGATTATCTCCATGACATAAACATAGTCATGTAAAGTAGGATGTACCGTACATGGCTGTGTCTCACAAACATGGGCCAATGTTTTCGTCTATGACCGGGTGCAATCTATGACTGGGTGCAATCTATGACCGGCTTGAAAGAAAACGGTTTATTTAGGGCAGATGTAGATATAAATTGAAATAAAATGAGTGATATAAAGTCTTAAAACACCCATTAACATTTTCCATCAATTATATCTTCATCTGCCCTAAATAAAGCGTTTTTTCCCAAGCCGATTGCACCTGGTCATAGATCGCACCCGGTCATAGATTGCACCCAGTCATAGACAATGACAATGGCCCGATCTCATGAGACACAGCCACATACTCTGGTTGAACCCTAGCTCTAAGAGCAAATGGATTTTTTTTTCTCAAATGCAGAGCTTTGACGAGTAGGGGGGATTTTAATACATTAAAGATAAACTGATTTTAAAGCCTTTTTCATATAGGACTATTAACAAGTAGGGATAGGGTTGTTTTAAAGACACTGGCCTTAAAGATAGCGGTATGTGTATATGTACATTGTCCAAACCTGTTTCTTGTTCCATATTTCACCTGTTTTATGTATTTCCTTTATATAGATTGATCGAATAAGAAAGATCGTCAGTCCCCCGAGCCCCCAAATGTCGCGGCGGCGCTCGGGCGGAGGCTCCAATGCCAGTTCTGAGAGCGGCTCTCCCCAACATTCACGTGCCTCATCCTTTGACTCGCGAGCCTCCTATGAGAACATCCTACAATCGCGGACAGCCGCCGGCGGTGAGAGCCCCAAGTCTCAGCGGCGGGGTATCCCGGTCTCCCACAGCGACCACACGACAGTGAGCAGTGCTAGCGGTAAGAGTCTGCGTATCGCTGACGGCATGGGGCAGTACAACACGCAGACCCTGCCCTTCATGAAGGGGTCGGTAGCTAATGACCCCACCCCAGCCCTCATCCCCATCTGCGGGCAGGACAAGACGTCACACCCGCCCCACACCGCCGCCGTCACCTCCACCGTCGCCTCCTCCCAACACCCGGCCGAGCCGCCCCCCATGCTGATCCCACTCCGTAACAGTAAGTCCATGGACAGCACCAAACTCTCCCGGCCACACGGACCCCGACAACTCTACGTCATACGGCACGGCGAACGCATCGACTTCACCTTCGGCAAGGACTGGATGCAGATGAGCTTCGACCATTCAGGTGAGGGTCCCCAGTCTCTTTGTTTTCGGTTTGAAAACTTAAATTGAATGAAAGTTGTAAGGTTTTCCTTGATTTAAAGTGTTTTGAAAATTCCAAATACCTTTGTTTCTTCCTATAGAGAGCCTTTCCTGGAGGTAACTTTTCACTCTCTCTATTTATTTTTTTCAGTAAAAATATAATGGATCTTGGTTTGTGGAGGTTGACGTCATCGTAATGTATCTTTAGTTTGCATACTTATGATCATGGTCAGAAAAAGAGCTTTTGTGCTTTAAAGTTTTTCGATTTTCTATTAGTTGAAAAAAAGAAGCCAGCCATGTAATTTCCTCCATACCATGTTTCAGGAAATTACATACGTCATGATCTCAATATGCCTAAGTGGCTACCACGACGGAAAGCAGGGCCAGCCGAGTACAGCAAAGACAGTCCACTAACTGTGCAGGGGCATTTCCAGGCCAGAGTAGTTGGTAAGTCACCTACAACTCCAACCTCTTTCATGTTAAACAAATATATTTAATGCATGTGAAAATAATATATACCAGTAATTGAGATTCAAAGGGGAAAAAAATTTGCATCTAAGTAGAAAGGATTTTTTCTCCCCCCCCCCCCCAAGTGTGCGGATCATACTTTATGCTTGGGTGCTCACCTTGTTGGAAAACGAATTGAATGTAAAATGTATGGAATTTTGTAAAATGTTCAGTAAATTGGAGAACAACCCATACTAAGTATGATACTGTTGATGTTGCTGCAGGAGAGGCACTGCGAGAAAAGGATGTACCTATTTCACACGTCTACTCGTCACCATCCTTACGCTGTATAGAGACTGCCGCTAGTATACTCAGGGGTAAGTGGGCGCCTTCTAGGCCTGGATGTTAGAGACTGACTAAAGTGCCATTCCAGTGTATTGAATCTCAACCCATGGTGTACAATAGCAATAGTAAAGGTAAAGATGTGGTTTGGGCAAAGCAATCTTCCAACATACAATGTACATAAATAAACTTCTCTAGAAGAACCAGATTCATAAATGTGACTCATTGATCATCATTTATGCAAATAGATATAGACAGAGGTCCACGATAATCTGTCTGAACGACACTCGTGTCTGAACGACACTCGTGTACATTGGATCGCATCACACTCGGCTCAGCCTCGTGTGATACGATCCAATGCACCACTCATGGAGAAACCAGGAGTTCAGACTGATTAGAGTGGATCTCTGTATTTATATCATGTGATTCTTGATTAAATTCATCAAAATATGCAATTAAAGATTGGTTTCATCGCTATTTTGGTGACGTCATAGTGGAGAAACAGCCCATGGAGAATGGGCACCAGTTTCTCCACGGGGGTGTGGAGAATGGCCATTCTAGTACTTAAGCATAGTAACTTTGTTTCTCCACATGGAATAAAGATGTCGTCTGCTCTGTCTGACTGGTTTTATTGGTGTTGGCAGGTATGGGCCTGGACCGTGAGATCAGCATCGAGCCGGGTCTGTTTGAGTGGCTGGGTTGGTACCAGACGGGGATCCCAAAGTTCATGTCGTTAGCCGAGCTGCGAGAGAACGGTTACAACATCAACCCGCACTACACCCCGACCTGGCCGGTCAGTCAGTACAACGTGCACGAGACCACCGAGCAGTACTACGAGCGCTGTCACGCCGTCACACGCGACATACTGCGCCGTCACGAACATGAAGGTACGCTACACGCTGTTTTTATTTTTTATGAAATACAACAGTCCCATTGACTTAGCCAAAGAACTCCGTATTGCACACCCCCCCGTGAAATAACCCATGGCCGTATTTCACGGCCCTGTGACGTCATCAAAATGGCGGTTTGTTTACATTTGAACAGCGTAGGAAGAAGCCAATTTAGCCCTTTTAGGCTCCCCCCTACCATAATTTTGGTATTTTGAATCGAAAAAGATAAAAAATAGACACAAAGGTGCACGAGTTTCAGTCTTTTGACTGGGTTATTTCACTTGTTGACCTTGTTGACCTTGTTGACCCTTGAGCCGCATTTCACTCGGCCTACGACCTTGTGAAATACGGCCCAAGGTCAACTCGTGAAATAACCCAGTCAACAGACTGAAACTCGTGCACCTTTGTCTATGTATTCAATCACACCTACTGTTGTCGTAGATTATTTCGGGGCAAATATATCTGGGCAGAAATTGAATTATTTTTTGTATAGGTCTACTACAGTATGGCATAAATACCAGCGAATTAGTATTTTTTGCAACCTCTGCGAAAATATATACCTGTGAATATTAATACTTTCACAGTATATAGACCTCATCATAGATTCGATCACTCATCGCATAGATACGATCATTCATAGATGTGGTCACTGCTGTATTGGACAAGCAGCATATATGATCATGGTCATATATATATATATATATATATATATATATATATATATATATATATATATATATATATATATATATATATGTATATGTATATATATATATATGTATATATATATATATATATATATATATATATATATATATATATATATATATATATATATACATATACATATATATATACAATGTATATTTATAAATGTCCTACTGTGAGACAGACTACCACTATTTGCGGATGACTCTTTGCTAACTTGAGGTAATCCCACAGCGTTGATGTCTGGACATTAAACAAATATATACATAAATCAATCAGTGCAGCAAGCAAAGCATGGATTTCACTGCCTCAAATCACTGACCCGTCACCAATGCGTCCTGCCATTGTACCGTAAAACCTCGGTTATAAGCCGAATTTTATTTGGCGTTTTTATTTGCTATAAGCCGAATTTTAACTCCCAAACTTCCAGTCGGCTTATAGGCGAGGTTTTGATATATAGGAATATAGTGAAAATAATTTTCAAGCACTTTTATTATAAGCCAATTTTTTCCTCTCAAACTCACATTCGGCTTATAACCAAGGTCGGCTTATAACCAAGGTTTTACGGGGGTAGCCTATTTTCCTTGATGGATCAGCCATTTGATGGTAGTGACAGCACAGCTAAGGGGTGACTTGTCACTCTATCTGTCTGCACAGGTCACCTCACATGGTGTAACACAGGGACTGTTTGGTAGCTTTAGCTCTTTGTTCTTCTTTTAAATGTTACTACCGTAAAACCCCGCCTTTAAGACGACCCCGCCTTTAAGACGACCCCCTAACTTCAGAAAAAAATCCGTCTTGTGCAAAATAATTATGATATTTTGGAAAACCCCACCTTTAAGACGACCCCCGATTGTGGGTTTTTTTGGGGCTCAAGATACCCTCCAAAACCCCCTCCAAGCAAACTTTTCCAGGTTAAAAACAGCAATGGTGGCAGTAGATACTTCCCCCTCACTTTGTTATTGTATTATCTATTCCGAAAGACACTTTAAAACTGAAAAAAATACTGTGTTTGCAACCCTTTATTACTGGACATCGATTCTCTGTCTCTTTGTAGCTCTATAGTGATCGATGCCCAGTTTTATACTTCAGACCAGTGGCTCATTTTGGCTGTTTTTCGCCTCACAGATTGCTCCTAGCGCAAAATCCTGACTAGGTGTCAATATATTCTCTATGCCAATGTGTAATATGAGGGAAGAAAACATTGGAACCTCAGTTAGAAAAAATCCTACTGAACAGTTTTTGAGAAAATTAGGGTTTTGTTGCCTTTTTTTGCTGTTTTTAGTACATTTCCTACATAACCCGTGAACGTCAGCATTTCTCAATTTTCAGGTATTTAGAATTAGAATTTGACATTTTCTTATTCGCAGTAGGATTCCTGAATACCGAGCCATTCTACACAGGGTGTTATTTTGAAAAAATATAAATCATTTGATAGTGTATTTGGTCTCCGAAATAGAGGGAGTTTGGTCATAGTTTAATTGATTGTTGACAATCCAGTTAAGGGCTATTAGGTTCAGTTCAGTGCAAGTTGCAAAACAAGTGACTTGCAGTTTTTAACTTGACCTCATGTCCACTATGTAGGTCTTCACTATACATGGGTCTATCCAGAGTCCATCAATGGACCCCCTATTTGGTGAGAAAAAAGTTCAAAATCGCAAAAAAGTGAAATTTGCTTAAAAACCCCCTATTTGGCGAGAAAAAAGTTCAAAATCGCAAAAAAGTGAAATTTGCCTAAAAACCCCCTATTTGGCGAGAAAAAAGTTCAAAATCGCAAAAAAGTGAAATTTGCCTAAAAACACCTGATTTGGCGAGTCAAAAGTTCAAAATCACAAAAAAGTGAAATTTGCCTAAAAACCCCCTATTTGGCGAGAAAAAAGTTCAAAATCGCAAAAAAGTGAAATTTGCCTAAAAACACCTGATTTGGCGAGAAAAAAGTTCAAAATCGCAAAAAAAGTGAAATTTGCCTTAAAAACCCCCTATTTGGCGAGAAAAAAGTTGAAAATCTCAAAAAAAAGGGAAATTTCCCTAAAAACACCCTATGACTGTAGCATGAATGCAGACACTCATGGACACAGACTCATGTACACCCACACAGACATACACATAGGCATGAACATGGCCTTCTCCTTCATATAGCAACCTATGTATTTCTACTTTGATGAGACTGAATATAGCTTTCTGTTAGAAGGACTCTGATACATGGATGTCGATGTCCAGTTTTAGATATATACCCATATAGTGCATTGGAGTGCTATAATGTTGGACTGCTCTATATTTCTAGATTATTTTTCCCAACATTTTCCAAATCAAATTTTAGAAAACCCCGCCTTTAAGACGACCCCCTAACTTTGGAATAAAATTCGTCTTGTGCAAAAAAATTATCCCAAATAAAATTCATCTTAAAGGCTGGGTTTTACGGTACATTGTATTTAGGCCAAAAAAAAAGAAGGTTTGTTTCAGGTAACATGGCAAGAAAATGTAGGGTCGGTAGGTAGGATTTTTTTTTTCTTTTAACTTTTTTTTTTAACATGAAAGTATTAGGCCACCTTTGCGAAGACCCTAAAATTTACCAAAAAATGGTAAAAATACTCAAATATCTTCAAAATTGCATAAAAAAACCGTATGGTCGACCCTATTTTGATAGGGTCGGTCGGGTGACCTAAAGCAAGCCTCTATTTTTTTTGGCCTTAGCAGGCACGTGAGACAGGTAGCTTGGTCAGTGCATGTTGCTGCCACTGCTTGTTGTATTTCCCCAATCACCAAGTGAAGGGGAATACATGTAGTCAATGGGCATGGCATATACGGGACTAGCACATGCTGGTACTTCAGGTAGTCGAGGGCTAAACCCAATCTCCTTATCAGGTTAATCCCCTCCCCTCACACCTAGAACAGAGGTGCTGATAAGAAATTCTCCCATGATACACTGCTCTGGAGTCGGGGGCCTAACCACAATGCATTGCTCTGAGCCAAGATGGCGGCCCCCATAGCCTAATCCGCTAGTCCCGTATAAATGAAGCCTCTTATTTAGCTCTTTGCTTCACTCACCTCTGACTCACTCTTTACATTATATGATTTATTTAAAAAGCTTACCATTTATCTGTTATCATTTTAAATTTAATGTCCTACAACTGTCTGTCAGTGGATACGAGTGGATAAACCTGGATTGTGAATAGAAGAACGCACCAGGCTATCGACTGTGTATGCAAAAATACCATATTGTTTTCTCAGCTGAAATTGAGCATGTTCTTGGCATTTATCTACATACGGCAATAATACTAAGACATATACGGCACGTCTAGCAATCAAAATTACTTTATATATTCACAAAAAAATGATACATTTTGATAATCTCAGAAAAATATGTTAGTGATTCTGAATCACCCAAATACACTTTTAATTCTCTTGCACGCTACCCATTTCTAGTTACCGCTATGTGCTATGGGCTAGGTGCCCGAAATCCATTGACCAACTTTTTTTTTTGGTCTGGCCTAAAGGATTAATTGACTAACGGGTGTGCACGCTGTACGTCATTGTAGATGCGTCGACCATCTTGCTGGTGGCACACAGGGGCAGTATAGACGTGTGCACGCGCAGGCTACTCAACAAACCGCCCCGCAAGCCAAAAGCCTTCCGCGTTCTCTTGGACAAAGTCCCCTTCTGTGCGCTCGGTTATTTCCGCGAGAACCCGTCCACGGGCGAGTGGAAGCACACACGGCCGCCCATAGCCGGCTTCACTCACAAGAGTAACCGTGCCTACTCGTGGGATATCTGGCTGTGATTCAGGTCGGTCGCTTGTTGCCAAGTTAACAATGCCTGTGCACTAAGACTAAAGACTCCCACAGCCCCGTAACCATCTAAGGGCCGCCTACTGCTTTTAATGCACTATACCCTTTGTCGTCATGATGCATGAATGCAGCTCTGGTGAGTGAGTCACCAGTGCTGCATTGGTGCATCATGCCCACCCTATGGGCTTGATACACTCCTGAAGAGTCGGCATACTGCATGAATGCAGCTTTGGCGAGTTAATCGCAAGGGCAACATTCATGTATCAAGACCACAAATGGACATAGCACGTTTAAAGATGGTGTATCAGCTAAATATTTAGAGATTTTTTAGTTTTATCATATTACTTTTGTATATCCTATCCCATACATCTTCCCTACCTTTTAAAATGATTGGCAGTGTCTTAGTCTATGAGATGAGCACATGCAGTGCAATATCTTTTACTGTAGGTCGACACTAAAACTGTCTATGTTGTGGTACTGCATGGCTCAGTGCTTTCTCTACCAGGCTAGTTTCCCCTGTGCTCACCTGGGGGAGTGACTGAGTCAGTGAGGTGAATAAGCAACATTATTTTCTATCTCAAATCATGCATTTATATACAAATATATTTAACATTGAGCACTGCATATCAGCTAAAATAATAACAAAACCCTTGACATTAAAATTATATCCATTTTGAAGAAAAGATTTGGGAAATCTATTAGCTGATACACCATCTTTAAGCACTAGGCGCCCCAGACTAAGCTGAGCACTAAAACTCAAGACTTCCACAGCGCACTTAAAGTTCTACAGGCACCTTGCTAACCCTCCAAGTATACCAAGTCAGGGTTCCCACGTGTCATGGAAAGTCATGGAATGTCATGGAATTTGAAAGCTGTCTGGAATGTCATGGAATGTCATGGAATTTTGTAAAAATTCGTCATATGTCATGGAATGTCATGGAATTTGAAAATAATAGAATTAATATTACAAAATCTCCGAGAATGTACCATATGCTTTCTAGATTTTAGATATTTTCTCAGGGGCCAAGCCCCAGTACCCCACACAATAATTCTATTAATGTCTTGGAAATCTAAGATTTTTGTCATGGAATGTCATGGAAATGTCATGGAATTTTGATCTGAAATTTTTGTGGGAACCCTGCAAGTGTGTTTGTAAGGCCTGGATGCTGTTTCTCCTCAAATATGCGGAGGTCCGCAAATTTGCGGAGGTCTGTAAATACACTCTCCATATATTTATGGCGGTCCGCAAATATATATGGAAATCGTTTTTTAGTACTTAAGCATACAAATACGGAGCTCCATATATATTTGCGGACCTCCGCAAATGTATGGAAGCAAATTTACGGACCCCCGCAAATTTGCGGACCTCCGCAAATTTGTGGAGAAACAGGACCCTGACACCATTAAAGGACATGATACTAAGACTGAGACTAACTCTGCTGCATATAACTGGTACTAGGCTTAAGTCTTATCTCCTCTGGGTGGCTTTAAATACTAACTATCGGTACAGTCTATACGAAAACTTTTTTATCATGCAGGACATTCGGTCCTGCAGATTTTTTTCCTTGCAGGCCCGGCTCAATTTTTGCAGGCCCGGATATCGGAGTATAATCTTGCTGTTTAAAAAATGAAATATAAAGCAACTGTTTGTACTCACAATGATAATGAATAGGGTTTCCCTATATGTTACAATTATATTAACCATTTTACTAAGTAAATTACAAAATAACAAGCCGTAAAAAATGGCATGAAGGCACGAATCTCTAGAATACAGCCAGCCATTTGGACCTGCAGGGGCCATTTTTCTGCCGGACGGGCAGACATTTTGCCGGCTATAGCCGGTGTCCGGCAGGTTTTCGTATAGACTGCCGGTATTGTCCAACAAATGAAGCCGCTTTGCCCTCTTTGTACCGCTTTGATATTGCAGCTGCACTACCGACTTGAGGCTGTGTCTCACGACCTTCGGCCAATATTTTTGTCTCTGACAGGGTGCCGTCTCTGACCAGGTGCCGTCTCTGACCAGGTATCAGAAAAAAGGTGTTTTAAAAAGAATTATACTCATATATATAAGGATTTGAAAAAAACGTTGTGGCGGTTGTTATATAATTATAATTATAATTAGCCTCCCGCTGTTGGTATTTTGACCTTATCATGCCAAGCCGGTCAGAGACGGCACCTGGTCAGAGACTGCACCCGGTCAGAGACGGCACTCGGTCAGAGACAAAAACATTGGCCCAAGGTCGTGAGACACAGCCTTGATGTCATTTATACAATGGAAGTAACTCCAATGGCGTCCGCTAAACTCAGGGCACATGCATTGATTAACCTTTGACCTGCAGCATTGTAGTCTAATGCACTCAGCATAAATGCAGCCCTCGCGAGTAACTCGCCAGTGCTGCACGAATGCATCATACCGACACTATGGGCCCGATACACTCTCGGTATGATGCACCAGGGTAGAAGTGAACAGGCGAGTACTCCTGCACTGCATCTGTGAGTAACCATGAGAAATGAAGATAAAGCCGTGGGGCCCTTAATGGGTCGATATCTAATGCTTTGCTCCCAAAGGTAGGGCGGATGTGTGTGTGATGCGCTGGGTAGTTCTCGTAAACTCTCCGCAACTCTATCCACTCATCAGTGTGAGATTGCAAGAAATTATCAAGAATAGTTAAGGAGGGGTCTTTAACATTCAACAACAGCGGTTACATTTGGTGCATCTCTTCGCAAGTGTGGAGTTTTTCCCGCGCTTATCCAGAGGGACCAACGGGGTCCAGATTTCCCCACCATCCCTTCAAAGTCTCGTGTTTTTTTGTGTGTTTTTTTGCTCACCCCACCTTCATTGGAACTTGAATTTCGTGCAGGCTATGTCGCAGAAAAGTGGTGTTTTATTTAGCACTGTCTGTGTGTTTGGTCATCAAATATCAACTAAATCTGTCGGCTATAACATGAAGAAAGGACCGTCAAATATTACATCAAAACCTTAGCTTTGACATAGTTACCTCATCATATATATTGTCAAATTGTACTCCTTGCGCTCTAGCAGGTTAACATGTATATTGTTGTAAATTGATTCCTCCTTCTTTTCCTTGTGTCTGATTGTTGATTCGTTAAACAGAGGTTGTGTTACCCTGTGTGCTCTAAGCTCTGTGTGTGCGTGATATGCACCAGCGTGAAAAAAAGCAGTAGTTCCTGCCTATCCACCTAAAGCATTAGGCTGTGTATCACGAACATGGGCCAATGTTTTCGTCTATGACCGGGTGCAATCTATGACCGGCTTGAAAGAAAACAGTTTATTTAGGGAAGATGTAGATATAAACTGAAATTAAAATGAGTGATATAAAGTCTTAGAACACCCATTAACATTTTTCCACCATTTATATCTTCATCTGCCCTAAATAAAGCGTTTTTTCCCCAGCCGGTCATAGATTGCACCCGGTCATAGATTGCACCCGGTCATAGACGACAACAATGGCCCGATCTCATGAGACACAGCCTCTAGCATTCTCTACTATGATGTATTAAAGTGTATGGATGCAGGAGGGGCGCATGGTATGGCATGGGTGAATAAGTAATACTGAGGCAGTGAGCAGATAACATTTTGGATCTTTCTACTAATATATTTTCTGCGTGTTTTATATCAAGTATTTTAGTTGTAGGACACCCCAGGATCAACTTTTCCAAACAAGTATATGACAACCACATGTATATTATGGGGCTCTGATAAAGCTTTAGATATAACACATAAGCATTCAATTAATTGAATGACTTTTACATAATTTGTCATAATCAAATGCATTTTACTCTGTGCTCTTATGTTGAGTTTTGTACCTTTTTGTTGCCAAGTTTTCATTTATATATTATTAGAATACATTTGTACATTATTTGGCTGACATGGAACTATCGCACATTAACTAAAGAATGTAGATTATGATGTTTACGTATGATGATTGTATAGCAGGGCCGATTTGTGTAACAGTGTGATTTGAATCTATGAGATATCATACAGTACATTATATGTAGTAGTTATAGGACGTGTACCAATCTGTACGCGAAATACAGTGAAGCAGCCTTATAGGCTCCTTCACTGAATACCCCTACAGATTCAAGAGATTGGTACTAGGCCTATAACTACTTTATACCACTAGCAGTATGCAGTATACAAGAGGTGTGAAATCCTTCGTTCTCCGTGCCCGCTGTGGTATAAATAACACTATGACCAGTTTGTAATTTCCCCTATACCTCGTCCATTACAGGAGGTAACCTGATGGTGATTGCGCATGCGGCCTCGCTAGATGTCTGCACGCGACAAGTGGTCGGCCAGCCCATCCGCAGTCACAACGCCTTCCACGACGTGATGCACAAGATCCCCTACCTGGCCATGGCCGTGTGTCAGGAGGACTGCCGCGACCAGACCAAGTGGGCGCTGGTGGAGCCCCCTATACTGTCCTTCGCACACACCAACAACCCCAAGTACAACTGGCTCACCATGTCTGCGCCCTACGTGCCGTAAACCCGGGTGTCAGCGTCTAAGTAGGACTGCGCTGAACGCGACTGTGTATGGGAAATGAGTGACTTGTCGACTGACTTCTCCCCCATGGTGGGAGGCTGCCTGGTTGCAGTGATATCAGTCATCGTAAAGCTCTGGGATGAGACCAGGACATCTGGAGGAGGCTGTGACTGTCTCACCTGGGGATTGGTAATGACTGGAGTATAAATCGTCCCACGGAGTAATCGCCGAAAGAGAAGCTGAAGGATTAGGTGACGATTTTACGACACGTATTATAGGTTTCATATATGTTTGTGTATCGGGGAATGTTAAGCGCCATCACCGAGAGATTTTGATGGGACAAACTTTAGTGTAAATAAGTAGAGGGTGATATACAAGGGGCGAAGTAGCCCTGGCCGTAGTGTAGAATATGTTTGACAATATGTCCACATGTCAGCTACGGTATATATATTGATAACGGACACAAGTTATTACAAAAACTAAATCTCCGATGTAAATTTGTGCCATAGCGTAATTCAAAGTGAGAGTCGGACACATGAGATTGGGGGCAATATAACACAGTGCAGAATAATAGCTACTTTATGTAGAAAACTGGCAGAACAGACTAAGGGACGAGTATGAGAGTCGGAGCTCCAGCACACCCATCAGGTACTAGATCATTACCAGCCTTGAGATGACCTAAAGCTGGCGACAAACTTTCGGTCACCCATCATCAGTGTGTATTGTGATATCGTAAAGAGTGCCAGTCATGTGCGCCATGATGACGCAGCATTTATCGGCCATTTTGGGTCCGTGTGTGTGCGTCAATGACGTCAGAGGCGGCATGGCCCCTGCTTGAGCCTGGGTAAAAACACTACTTAATTATGTCATACCCAGGAATGATTATCATCATTTGAGTAAATCTCATGATTACTCGAATGATATAATATACAACAGACTTTCACTCGCATACGGCACTCCCATAGGATTAACCTTGATAGATCGTATCCACCATGAAATAATTGCATATATTATAGGCATCATGCCGACCAAGGGCATAGTGAATGAACGCCCCATGCCACAAATGTCAAATGACATTACACAGAGAAGATAACCATTCCTACATGTACAGCTGAAATTCCAACAAATGAGATGTAACTCTATTATTGTATTATTAAGATGACAATTTATCTATGATATACGATTTTCCTTGTATTCAGAGATTGATCAGCACCTGTTGTAGGTGCCAGGGACATCGTTATCTGTGTTCTCCACAGCTGTGTATGTGTGTGCATATTAACAGCCCTGGGCTAGGTCTCACGAAAATGGGCCCATGTTTTCGTCTATGACCGGGTGCGATCTATGACGGGTTGCAATCTATGACCGGCTTGAAAGAAAACGGTTTATTTAAGGGGAGATTTAGATATAGATTGAAATAAAATGAGTGATATAAAGTCTTAAAACACCCATTAACGTATCCACCATTTATATCTTCATCTGCCCTAAATAAAGTGGTTTTTTTTCCCAAGCCGGTCATAGATTGCACCCGGTCATAGACGACAACAATGGCCCGGTCTCATGAGACACAGCCCCTGACGCTTCGTCTAGTCATAGAGCTCTCAGTTCACTTCAGTTGCTTGAAGCCCGCTGTGGTCCAAACTAATATACTGCCATATCCACATAGATTATAGTCCATGTCATGCTTGATGCTTTTAACTGAAAGATGAAGCCGATTCTTCAGAATGATTCAGGGTATAGCTTTACACTGATAAACCCTTTAAGGGCGGCATGATGCCCCGAGATGTGTCGCCATGATGCGCCAACAAAGCAGGGGCGAGTAACTCGCCGGTGCAGGATTGGTCATCATGCTCACCCTTCGGGAGTGTATCAACCCTGTAGGGTCAGTATGATCCACCAATGCAGCACTGGTGCGTTACTTCCCAGGGCTACTGGTACATTCATGCAACATGACGACCAAGGGCATACCGTATTCGACGTAATAAGCGCAAACCCCCTGTTTTTTTGCCAATTTTTATACTACAAATAACCAAAAAAAATTCAATTTTTGACCCCAATTAAACTCGTAACTACTAAAATGTGTCCCTAATAATCTTTTAAGCGCACTGTGCGCTTATTACGTCGAATACGGTAGTGTATTTAAAACTATACAGCCCTTAAAGGGTTAGCCACCAGAAGGACTTCCTCTACCCCCCCCCCTCTCAACCAAGAGCTTCATCCTTTCTATGACGTCATCTGACCCCTGATCATTGGTTCACTGACCCCAGCATTTGTTCACTGGCCGATTCGTCAAGTCACACTTGAATACACTTTTTCAAAAGAAGCAAACCCTTGATTTTTCTGATATTCTAACTTGCTTCTAAATTAGGATATCTTATATTTGAACGGTGATATCATTGTAATTTGTAATTAGATAAATATCTTGTTAATAAGACAAAGTCAATGCTGATGTGGCATTTTATGGTAAAGCAAATTGGATTATATATACGAAGATGTGTGTACACTTTCCGAGATGTGACAACTTGAAGATAAGCCTTGAACCTTGGTATATGGTTATATAGATATATTTGACAGATACCGGTATATATATACAATGTAGTAGAAGCAGTTTCTGGACAGAAGGGAACAGGAATCTATAATGGTGAACTTGAAGTTTGGCAGTGAAACTTGAGACGTGGCTCTTGTATAAGGGCATTCAAAAAAAAGTTGTTTCTCATCACCGCGCGCACCATAAAAATCTATCTTTTCTTTTAAACATTTTTGATGAAAAATATGTTAGAATTGGAAAAATATTGGCAAATTTGGTATCAAATTAAAGCTTGTGTTGTCAGTAATGTGGTCAGCTAAGAATAACTTGCATCATAACAACTTCTGTTGATCAATAAAATCAGAATTACTAAAATGTGAAAATTGATCGCGGAAAGTCCATGTTTCCCTATGTATTTAAGCCCCGATGATGATGAGAAACAACTTTTTTTTGAGTGGTCTAAAGTGTGCTACATGTTGTATTAACAGAAAGGTATACTACTTGATATGTTTAACTCCGCTTGAATTAGATGAGGACATACTTGAATGCTTGAAATGATGATAATGCAACTTTGCATTAACCATTTAAGGGTTGCATAACGCCTTAAGGTTTCGTGTTTAGGCCAAAAAAAAAAAAGGTTTGTTTCACGTCACCCGACCGACCCTATCAAAACAGGGCCGACCCTACGTTTTTTTATGCAATTTTGAAGAAATTTCTGTTTTTTTTAATCATTTTCGGTCAATTTTTGGGTTTTCGGTCCGACCGGCTGGTATTTTCATGTTAAAAAAAAAAGTTAAAAAAAGAAATCATCCGACCTATCGACCCTACATTTTCTGCCCATGTTACCTGAAACAAATCTTTTTTTTTTTGGCCTAATTTGTCGTCATGATGCACCAAAGCAGCACTCGCGAAGAACTCACCAGCAAGCTTGAGGAGGTTATCGACCCTCATAGCGTTAGTATGAATGCGGCCATAAGGACTTACCGTAAAACCTCGGTTATAAGCCGAATTTTATTTGGCACTTTTATTTGCTATAAGCCGAATTTTAAGCTCCAAACTCCCATTCGGCTTATAGGCGAGGTTTTAATAATGTAGGAACATAGTGAAAACTAATTTCAAACACTTTTGTTATAAGCCGAACTTTTACTCCCAAACTCACATTCGGCTTATAACCGAGGTCGGCTTATAACCAAGGTTTTACGGTCCTAGCCATGGCCGCATTTATGCACCGCGATGACAGAGGAGCATCGTATATCAAAGCATTATGCTTCCACTCAAATGGTTAGAGATCAATTTCCAATTGACTATTTACAGTGAAAATGATAATGTCGTCAAAGTTTACCTTAACGTTCCCCTATACCATACGGCTTTGCAGACCCTCGTTAGAATAGAGTGGGTTCTATATACGCGCTTTCACAAAGCCAAATACACTGCTGCAGTCTACAACTACCAATGCATTTAGATAAGGTTCAGGAGATGATCAAGTCGAAGTAATGAACTATTCTGTGTTTTCCTAGCAGCGTATGTCCCATGTCCGTATAGTCAGGCTCAGCTGGGCTGGGCTGGAGGTTATCTGATGACACGTATACCTTATAGATGTAAAACTGGATTTGTATCAATTGCCATCTACTGATGAGTGTGTTGTCAGGATTCTCCATTCTAGGTAGACAACCCCCCCCGCCCCCTTGTAGGTCACGGATGCTTATTGTATGAATCACACCCAGGAGTAGAGGCTTAAGGCTCAATCTCATGAGTTTGTAACAGTTGAAACGTCTTTGACCGGTGTAGTCTTTGACCGGGTGACGTCTTTGACCGGGTATCTAGAAAAGATTTTAACCAGCTGCACTGTCCAAAGTATTATGCAATAAGAAGTCCCACCAAGTACATTACATCATATACATATATAATTTTTTTTTTTAAATGGAAAAAAAATCTTTTCTAGATACCCGGTCAAAGACGACACCCGGTCAAAGACTACACCGGTCAAAGACGACACCCGGTCAAAGACGTTTCAACTGTTACAAACTCATGAGACGGAGCCTTAAGGGGCTGCCTTAATTGTCCCTCATTAAAACAAATAGCCGTCATATTGCATCACACAGTGTATTCATCGCTTCTAGTATGATCCAGAGTTGCCACTCCTTATATTTTGTAGAAACCTACATCCCCCTGAGATTTCAAATGTGAATTATATTGATTTCCTATAGAATATCGATCAATATCCATAGATGTCATGCTTTTTGCCGATCAGGAAGTGACATCTCTATATCATGGAGTGTACAGTATACTCTCCCTGTCTATATAAATCAGAAACAAGAAATCTTTAGAGTTGTAACCATGCAGCCACCGACACTGTGCACAACCTATGCTTTCTTTCTGTTGAAGGTAGACCATTACTTTGCGACTTTCTGTAAAACATATAAATATGTGCCATAAAGCATTTTCCTTATGCCAACCACAGCTGTAAAGAGATATAATGGTGACACATTCTAGGATTTATACCAAATATACCTAGACATTATATGTAGAGCGTTGTAGTAGTCGACTATTATTATATTATGGTTTCACTGTATTCTCCCATTTGTACCTTTATTTAGGGTCAGTCCCATGTCAGATCTACAGGCTACATAAAAGAGGTGGATGTCACATGACTATGGGAACTCACCCATTAATGTCCCCAAAAGAAAGAATTGATAATATGTCTCATTTAGCAGCAATATATACTTTCCTCATTTATATTTAGTAATATCTCATAGTAGTCAATACGCATACTGAATATACATGGTTGAGGTATTAACACATAGGACAACAATGCTACTTCTTTGTATACCATTGGGCAGTGCCCACATTGTGTGGGCGAGCTGCAAAGTTACATTGTTTATTATGGTAGATATGGTGTTGCTGGAACTCTATTTATGATTTATTGATGGAAACTTACCAGGGTACCAGAACCAAATAGGCAATTCTATGTCTCAGAACTAAAGCTTCAAATGCTCCATATCTCTTTTAATTGCCCTATGTTGGGAGTGATACACGAGAGATATCAGCTCCCGTTGGTATACCTATGTTTGCACATGATACAATATCAATACATAATCTAGCAGAAGTTTAAAAAAACTTTTCAGAGCACTGCCTAGACTTTGATAAGGTTGCCATGTAATCTAAGGGCTGAGCTATTACAGTTGCCATGGTAACCGCTGCCTGCAGTCCCCGTCTTGTGATGAACTCTTCCAAGTATTAACATTGACGACTCAGCTTTATTTGATGACGTCACCCATCTCCTAGCACTCAGAGTATTAATGCCATTTTGTGTTATCATTATGATTATTATTTTCATCATTGTTTACCTTTTTTTAGTATTATTGAATAGGTTTAGTTAATTTTACACTATGTTATCATAATTGTATATTGTGATGCTGATTAAGTTTTAGCCCACAGTAGTATTGAGTCCATGTGTTCCGGCTGCGCCAGAGTACATGCTGGACAAGACAAAGGGGTCCCATAGGAACCCAACATGTATCTTACACTTGTAAACCTTTTTTTGATAATTTCCTTTTTTTGCCATTTTTCATGTCGATTGGTCTACTTACTGTCCATCTGTAAAACAGATGATACATGTACCCTGTGTATTTGAAATCCAGAGCAAGCAATTGGAAATGAATGGTGGACAACCTGGTGTCTTACAAGAATCCTTTTTCTGAACAGCATGGTTTTCATCCTGTTAGCCTGCCTGACTGAAGTAGTAGTGGTGTACACATTTTACATGTACCGACCGGTGATACCAGTTTTGCCTCCTTAATCTCTGAACACACCCAGAGTCGCGCTAACAGTTCTATCAGTGTTCAGTCACCAGTGCTGCATTCATGCATCATGCCGACCTTATAGGTTTCGGTACGCTCCCTGAGTGTCGGTATGATGCACCTATACAGCGCTGCGTAAGTGCATCATGCCGACAAACGAACACGGAGCTTAGAGGCATCATGATCAAATAGTAACATGTCCAAACTCCTCCCCCTGTGGAGCGTATGTTTTGTTCTTTTCCTTGTTGTCGATGTCCCCCATGTCTAAGTCACCCGCAGCAAGCTGTCTACTCCTTGTTGTCGGTGTCCCCCATGTCTAAGTCACCCGCAGCAAGCTGTCTACGCCTTGTTGTCGGTGTCCCCCGTATCTAAGTCACCCGCAGCAAGCTGTCTACGCCTTGTTGTCGGTGTCCCCCATGTCTAAGTCACCCGCAGCAAGCTGTCTACGCCTTGTTGTCGGTGTCCCCCATGTCTAAGTCACCCGCAGCAAGCTGTCTACTCCTTGTTGTCGGTGTCCCCCATGTCTAAGTCACCCGCAGCAAGCTGTCTACGCCTTGTTGTCGGTGTCCCCCATGTCTAAGTCACCCGCAGCAAGCTGTCTACTCCTTGTTGTCAGTGTCCCCCATGTCTAAGTCACCCGCAGCAAGCTGTCTCCGCCTTGTTGTCGGTGTCCCCCATGTCTAAGTCACCCGCAGCAAGCTGTCTCCGCCTTGTTGTCGGTGTCCCCCATGTCTAAGTCACCCGCAGCAAGCTGTCTATGCCTTGTTGTCGGTGTCCCCCATGTCTAAGTCACCCGCAGCAAGCTGTCTACGCCTTGTTGTCGGTGTCCCCCATGTCTAAGTCACCCGCAGCAAGCTGTCTACGCCTTGTTGTCGGTGTCCCCCATGTCTAAGTCACCCGCAGCAAGCTGTCTCCTCTGTGTATGTATTTACTCAAGAATAAATAAAAATGCTGACTAAATGTAAAAACGTGTTAGTTGTTATCTTGGTGATGGTCGGCCCTTTAAGGGCAGCATCACGATTTAGGCTGTGTCTCACGAACTTGGGCCAATGTGTCTGTCTATGACCGGGTGCCGTCTATGACCGGGTGCCGTCTATGACCGGCTAAAAAAAAAAGTTATTTGGAGGAATAAAAAAGATTTTTTTAATAAAAAAAAAAAGAAAAATTTATAAATGAAAATAGTAAAACTTTTTTTTTTTTAAATGTTTATCCCTCCAAACAACTTTTTTTAGATAGCCGGTCATAGACGGCACCCAGTCATAGACGGCACCCGGTCATAGACGGCACCCAGTCATAGATGGCACCCGGTCATAGACGGCACCCGGTCATAGACAAATACATTGGCCCAAGTTCGTGAGACACAGCCTTTAACGTGTCATGCCCTTAGTGTCGTTATGATGCATCAATGTAGATTGCCAATGCTGCATGAGTGCATCATGTTGCACCAACCGGGCCGAGGGACTCGAAGTTTGGGCATGATGCATTCATGTAGCTTGCTAGCGCTACACGAATGTATCATGCTGCCCAACAGAGTCAACAGTTAGCTGCTTTAACAACAGCATATTATTAGTAAGGGAGTGCTCATTTTTCAACAACAGGTGGGGGCGTGGTGAGATTTTGTGTGTAGCGCGCGAAATTTTTTCACCCCCCCCTAGAGGGGTCGAAATTTTTTACCCCCCCCCCCCCCCCGGCAGGCCAAAAATCGCGCGCGTTCGCGCCCCTTTGTAGCATAGTAACGTGCGGGCTTTTCCCTCAAAACAGGTTGAATTTTTTTTACCCCCCCCAAGAGGGGTCTAAATTTTTTACCCCCCCTCCCGGTCAAGGGGTCCAAATTTTTTACCCCCCCCCCAAATCCACCACCCCCCCCCGTTGTTAAAAAATGAGCACTCCCTAAGTCACCATGTGCTGTAGTCTCCAGAGCAAACGCTGGCAAATCTATCCACGTCGCTACGCTATGTTACTAGGAGCCAGCGTCTGCCGCATAGTAAATTCCCACAAGTACGATTTTATACGTCTGGGGGGCACTGACCAATGGCAGCGCCCGTACGTCCCAGCTGGCCCAATGACTGCCGACGTCACAATCGTCCGCGGCAGACACCGCTCCCAGTAACATAGCGCAGAGACGTGGATGGATTGGCCTGTGTTTGCTCAGGAGACTAACCAGTGCTGCATCCCAGCATTCAAGTCAGTTACTCGCCAGGCCTGCCGTCATACATCATGACAACAAAGGATATATCACATTAAAGCACTATGCATCACTTTAAGGGTTAATACGTTTATACAGGATAAGTGTGAGATGGTGATATCGTATAGTGAGAGGGAGTGGTCTCCGAGAGTGGTACTACATTGTATAAGGCTCAGTCTCATGACTTTGTAACAATTGGCTAGTCTTTGACCGGGTGACGTCTTAGACCAGGTGACGTCTTTGACCTGGAGGCTAGAAGAGGCAGTCTTTATTATTTTATTTTTTTCCATATCTCTACATACTATTTTATAAAAAATATGTGGACGATTATTGCATAATATTTTGGACAGTGTAGCTCTTCAAAGTCCACATGATATATAGAAAGTGACGTTTTTGACCGGGCAGAGGAAAAAATATAACATAATGCAATAATGCATGTGAAAGGGCCTGCATATGAATATTACAAACTTTAACTAAATTTACTTTCATACAGTGTGAAAATATCCTTTGACTTTTTCCACCCATTTCTTACTATATAGGTCTAATTTATGCAATAATAACGCTTCCCGGTCAAAGACGTCACCCAGTCAAAGATGTCACCCGGTCAAAGACGTCACCCGGTCAAAGACTATCCAATTGTTACAAAGTCGTGAGACTGAGCCATATGGGGATTATACATCATGTGTTACATTCAATCAAATACAACCAACCCCATAATGAAAAAAAACAGTGGCCAGGTTAAGATAACATCCTGATACCGTTACACATCTTGTCACACAACAACTGCCGGACATGATGAGACCTGGTTCAGGAGAAATCAAATTATTTCATGTGGAGAAACAAAGAATGGCCGTTCTCCACACCCCCGTGGAGAAACTGATGCTCATTCTCCATGGGGTGTTTCTCTATGATGATGTCACTGAAATAGCTATTAAACCAATATTTAAATGTCATTTTTAAATATAATTTATCAATAATTACATGAAATAAACACAGAGATCCACTCTAATCAGTCTGAATTCCTGGTTTCTCCAGTTGTGGTACCTTGGATCATATCACACTCGGTTCTGCCTTGTGTGATATGATCCAAGGTACCATTCGTGGAAAGCCCTGTCATTCAGACAGATCATTGTGTCCCTAACAGAAAAGAGTTATCATATTCAGCCTTACAATCTCTAATATTAGAACTATCTGAATTCAGCGCATTTTCAAGGCGTTGATCTTCCTTGGAATATATGATGCTAGTTTACTTGTTATCTGTACATGTAACCTGGGATCTATAACAGCATACACGCAATGACCTAGGCCAAAAAAAAAGGTTTGTTTCAGGTAACCTGACCGACCCTATCAAAACAGGGCGTTTTTTTTATGCAATTATGAAGAAATTTTTGTTTTTACCATTTTTTGGTAAATTTTAGGGTTTTCGGAGAGGCCGGGTAGTACTTTCATGTTAAAAAAAAAGTTTTAAAAAAAATCTGACCCACCGACCCTACATTTTCTTGCCATGTTACCTGAACCAAACCTTTTTTTTTGGCCCTACTAGTTGTTGTTGTTTTTATTTACACCATATGATTTTCATAAATACTATTCAATGGTTTAATATTAAATCTGAAGACGAATATTTCAAAATGAAGACTGTGTGTGAACTTGAATGGTTACCATATTGGTGAACATATAAATAAGGATGATCAGCACAACAAATACATTTTTTGAGCTGCAGCAATTTTATCACAAACTAAAAAGTAATATATCAATAATATGCCAGTGACTGAGAAACGTATACATGAAACTACATTCCCCAAAACAGTTTTATCTAATGGTTACATAGAACATAACCATAGTCTCAGAAGGATTTTCCCAAATGTAAGGCCAAAAAAAAAGGTTTGTTTCAGGTAACATGGGCAGAAAATGTAGGGTTGGTAGGTCGATTTCTTTTTTTTAAACTTTTTTTTTAACATGAAAGTACTAGCTGGCCAGTCCGCAGACCCGAAATTTGACCAAAAATGGGTAAAAATACAAAAATTTCTTCAAAATTGCAAAAAACAACAACACGTAGGGTTGGCCCTGTTTTGATAGGGTCGGTCAGGTGACCTGAAACAAACCTTTTTTTCGCCTAAGCGTAAAAACAACTTGTTTAGAAATAAGCTTGGCCTGATTTACATTCACACGTACAAATAGATAAGTATCTTAGAGTATCATTATTACATTAAGAGTGCCACAGGGGTTGCACTGGTGGAGCCTACTACTCCCTTATTACAGTAAGTTTAGCAGACTGGGACAACCTGCAAACGGTGCCTTGACAAAAGCGAATACCGCATAGTCTTAAGACTATTCTCCAGAGTATATTGGGAGAGGTACATTTCAAGACTAAGCGCTACATGCCTAAGACTGCACTGTGTATACCTACATGGTCTATGTTTTTTGTCAAGTCACCTTTTCCAGTCAGTCTGTTGTCACATGAATTTAACCCAAATGCCTTCCAAGTATCGGGGTCACAATATGCTGGGAGTCTGCATCGATCATAAAGCTGGCTGATCACCCAAGGAGGCTACATTATACATGTACATTGTACACTGGAAAAGGAAACTTGTATAGAATCTGGAGCTGGCAAATGTCGGGTTTTGGGCTGGCAGATCCCAAGTGGGTCTTCTATCTCCAGCTAGAAGACCCACTTCCTTGTCACTAAGACGAGTTTTTAAATCGTTTATTTCATGACAGTCACTTAGAAGACTCTGAAGACAAGTCTACTTTTTCAGTGTATCTGTAAACTGTCTAGTAACAACGGATGAGCTTTTCTAGTAATGTTATTCATTGTTTCAAGCCAAGAGGCTCAATGACCTTATTGCACCTCTGCACCAAGCTTTTTCTTGGGTAACGCATGCTCCAGGCATTTCCAGAACTTTACATTTTCTCGTGTTATATATGTGTATGTCTTGAAGTAATGAGCTATGGAGACATCAAGTGAATCCATGTCCAAGTCAGTGTCCTTGATGGTGATCAGGCGCCTGGTGTTGTTATCAACGTCTAAATGATGAGCTAAACGAAATTCAAACATACCAAAGTGACTGTCTTTGAAATTGTTTGAGAAAAATACCAAGGTCCTTTTACTCTTCTCAATGGCTTCACTCATGTTGAGAAGGATAGGTTTCCCACCGTGAAAGTGAACACGATGAAAGCAGACCCTGTAGTCATGCTTTTCCAATTCAGGAATCAGAAAACCCTCAACATATTCCTCATCCTCATTAGCATAGGACACAAAGACATCAAACTCTTTACCTTCACCATTGCATTCATCACCACCCAGGAAGCGCCACCTGGCATGCTTAACTCGGTCTACGACTGCTACATTGGCAATAACAATAACCAGAAAGATAAAAACTCCAACAACAATATAAATAACAACCTTACTCTGAGGACATACCAAGTAACTTTTCATGTTTATCACTTTGGTGCCAGCCATGCTTGGCGGTGAGTGACAGATGATGAACTCCCTGTCCCTGACCATGTCTCCATTTGAGATAATCCAATCCTTCATTGCCATGGTCTGACACTCACACACCCAGGGGTTGTTGCCAAGTCTGACATCCTCTGCTGTCACATTACTTATATGCATTACACTCTCCGGCAGTCTCTGAAGATGGTTCCTGTTGAGGTGCAGTACTCTAACATTTCTGAAAATGTTAGTGGACCCCACGTGGATAGCTCTTATTGAGTTGTTACTCAAGACAAGTTCTGGCGTCTTCCAGAGATATCCCCGTAGTGAAATTCTACTCAGACTTAAGTTAGCAAAGTTCAGATGATAGACAAAGTTTTGTTTTGGTAGGTCTGGGATGGTGGTTGGAATGTCATTTTGATTGTAGGCGTCACAAACTAAAGTGAGAGTTGTTAAATGAGGTATATTGGTGCACACGCAGCCAGGGGGACATTTCTCACTGACGTCACACACAAACCTCTCTAGTGAAGTCTTGCTAGGGTTCTGTCCTTTCAGACTCAGAGGTTTGTCACACACCAGGTTGCTCCCCTTATACCTTACATTACCTGAAGTCTGAATGTACCTGAACACCTCATAGTCCACACAGTCACAAACCAATGGGTTGTCACCCAGATCAAACAAAGCACTGCCAAGCAAGGCATTCAACTGTTCAGTTGAGTTCAACATGATTTTCCAGCCATTGAAGACATCCATAGAATGTCTAATCTTATTTCTGCGCATTCTGAAAGTACTCCCGGAATGATATAAAGAGATGTGTCTACCAGCAGAGTTTGTAAACCTACTTAGTAGATTGCCGCTCAAATCAACCGTGACATTTTTGCTCATACCTGAGAGTCTCACTGGCCAAGAGTCTAAAGTAGATAATTGGTTGTTTGACAAGTCAACAAATGCATGTGAAGGGAGACAGTTGGAGTCACTAAGCACATCAGGGTCTATGATGCTGATGTTGTTGTTTCTAAAAGAGATGTGTCCAAGATTTTCATTTTGACATAGTCCCCATGAGTGAAGGACTCTGATTCTGTTGTAACTGAGGTCTAGGTGCCTGAGCTGATTTATATATCTACATCTTAGACTTTCACACAATTCTGGAGGTGTTACAATTTCATTGTGGCTGATATCTAAATACACTAGAGATGGAAGACGCAAATCACAAGGCATTCTGTCTAATCTGTTATGACTGAGAGAGACATTAGTTGTAACACTGAATGTGCCACAAGGAATACTCTTCAGTTGATTGTGACTCAAATCTAATATCAACGGGTAAAAGATGTCACAAGGGACTGTTTGTAATTGATTGTTGGATAGCAATAAGGATTCTAACAAACCTGGGATTTCAATGAGCAATTCCTTCAAATAATTGTCAGATAGGTACACATCGGATAGCTTATTTAATTCAGACAGCCCACTTGGCAATGCACTAATTTGATTTGCCTCCAGACCTAGAACGGACAAGCTGGTCAATTGCTTTATGTTATTGGATAATACTTTTATATAGTTATGACCCAAGTGTAACGAACCTAATTGTGTCATGTCCCAGATTCCCTGAGGTAACATGTCTATCTCATTATGTTCGAGGTTCAGCCAAGTTAACTGCTTCATCTCCAGGACTACATCTGGCACCACTTTGAACTGATTGTTGTCAAGTACCAGTAAAAACAACTTCGACATTTGTGTCACCTCTTGTGGAAGTGTTGAGAGACGTGCTGTGGATATCACTAGTCTTTGCACATCCATGTATGACCTTAACAGCCTAGGGAGCTCTTGTATTGGGTCCTTCTCACAATGTTCTATCTGCAATGTGTAGATGGTGTCATTCCCTATGGCACACGTACAGGTGTGGGGGCAGTATTTGACATCCTTCATTGGAGTAACTCGCGAGTTGCTCGGACGTGACTGACCTGGGGCGTTACGATGCTTCATGGCGACAGGGGTTGTATGTGTAGCTCTGTGGTGTCTAGTTGTTCTCTCAGGTGGGCATTGAGTCCTACAGATCCATAGGAGTCCAGAAATGACCAATAGGCGGCAAACCATCGTGTCCATCATCCTTCAGCCCTTTACAATTAGGAAATGAAAGAGTTTATTGTATATCACTGGCTCTAAGAACTCATCACAATTATTTTAATTACTTGTTATTCTGTAATTGGTTAAAGCGGCAAAGGTCGTCCCTTTAAACCGTTGAAATTATGTCCATTACAACTGTCATTCAGGCAAATTGAACACTATAATATTATATCTGCACAGATCAACACAGTCTAAACATTACTACGATATTGTCTAGTTTATAGCCTAACTAGATCTCTCCTGCAAACTGAAGGATGGACGGAGCTAGGACTATGAATGTAGAAGACGTCACTTACTGTTGAAGTAGCTGCAGCTCACAGATATGCCACACCAGGCGCCCCTGTCTGTGGTGTCTGTGTACCGCCAGTTATCACAGTTTGAGCTGCTCTGTGTTGAGTGAACAAGGAGAGTGACCAAGGAGTGGTCTTGTCACACTAGGTGGAGTACACTGATATTCCTAGGCTCCCTATACGACCAATCTCTCAGTCACTAGTGCCTAACCTAGTTAGTTATTTCTTGGCTCCCTATACGACCAACCTAGATTAGTTATTATTGTCAGGTTGGTCATTACTGACCGACCCACCTTAGTCTTTTTATTTCCAGGGGGAGCCACTGAGTGGTCATCACAGGTGGCACCAACTAGTGGTATACAAATACAACACACCAATGATGAACCTATGTTAGCCACTACTGACTGACCCCTCAGTCATTTCGAACATAACTTTACCATTGTGACTAACACTCATATGACCAACCTAGGTTGGTCTGTACTGACTAACCCTTTCAGTGTAACTAGGGCAATATCCTAGCAGGTTCTCTAATCCGTTTCTATCGGCACTGCTTCCACTATGCCATGCTTTTAACATGAACATTTATACATATGTGTAAGCTGATTCAAAAACCTAAAGTAATGTATAATAGAACAGATATGCAAAGCTACAGAAGTATTGGTCATATGAACAGATATGAGAGCAGCAATGTAGTACCATTTTCCTCCCTTCTTCCACAAAACATATCCTGTAGTCTGCTAGCCTCGGCCTTGATTTTGAAATTTTTAGCGTCAGGGCGCTACACATATGTACTACGTCGTCATGGCAACGTACCTATAAAACCTTGCGAAAATAGGCAGAGGCTAGCCTGTGGTATGCCTCTGCTGGGAGAGTGGGAATAGAGCAGCTCTTTGGGAGGTACAAGTGGGACTAGAGATCCGGCACACACGGTATAGCTCTCCTAGGTGAGAGGACAAACGTTTAGAGCGTTATCTTATTAAGACTATTGAGACTGTCTTATTTGTCCTAACTTGAGTTCCTGAAGTGGCTACCTTACCTTCTGTATAATCCGACAGAGGGAGCCACAGTTTCGTAAGTCCACTGTGTGCTAGGCTAGTTATTAGTATGTAGGCCTAATTGGGGGCTCTGCCCCCCAACCCCCATTTTTTTTCTTTTCTTTAAGATGTATGTATGTTGTCTGATCTATACTATAAAGTTAAACCTCAGGTAGCATAGTTTGGGTAGGTGACACTAGGTGTATGACAGTGTGTCAAAACAAAACAGCCCTGCCAGATTTTAAGACACTTGATTAAGATTTTAGATTAAAGATTAAGATAACGCTCTAAATGTTTGTCCTCTCACATAGAAGAGCTATCCCGTATTTACATAGATCATAGATCCGTCTCCACACAAGTCACATGCCACTACTTGAGATCCACTACTCAGGCCCAAAAACAAACAAGAAGGTTTGTTTCAGGTATGTAAATTGGGCCGACCCTAGGGTTTTATGCAATTTTGAAGACATTTTTGTATTTCTACCCTTTTTTTGATCATTTTAGGGTTTCAGATAGGCTGGCTAGTACATTCATGTTAATAAAAAAGATTTTAAAAAAAGATTAAAAAAACAACAACGACCTACCGATCCTACATTTTCCTCCCATGTTACCTGAAACAAACCTTTTTTTGGCCTCATCAACACGGTCCTGTTCCTACCATGTAGAGACTAGAGTCTGTCACGGCCATCTTGTACGTCAGTCATCCATTCAGTTCTGTTCCTGTTCATGGCCATTTTGTTCCTCACGGACTGCCTATTGTCCTTTGTACGTAAAAAAAAAGCTAAGCTGTTACTCCTGCCTATTTTGTTAGACATTAATCGGTATCATGTCTTTTTCTGGGCAGTGCAAATGCACGCTGAGCTGGGTGCTAATCTCCCGATGTAACCCCTAGCATTTCAGGAGGTGTACCTCATAGAGTTCCAGTACCATGGGGCTATATTGATCTCAGGATACATACACAGTGCCCACTATGATAGAATTGTAGTTGGTCTAGTACTACGAGTGTGATC
Source organism: Harmothoe impar (assembly GCA_947462335.1). NCBI lineage: Eukaryota > Metazoa > Annelida > Polychaeta > Phyllodocida > Polynoidae > Harmothoe > Harmothoe impar. Next base: position 54,119,049 of record OX381720.1, on the reverse strand, counting down.
GCATGAGAACAAATACCAGACAAGGTAAATTAGACTTTAATATACGGCGACTTTATTGAAAGGATAACTCTTGAGTATTATATGACCAGTACAACCATCAGCTATACAGGGATCAGATCAAGATCATAATACAGGGAAGTAACGCTACAGCATAGTGTTAAGCCCGGAGTGCAGGGTGGTCTTGCCTCGACAGTCCCAAACCTGACTGACTTCCAATGGGGAAGTAGTCCACCTTTTATACACAGCTGTGGGGGTCACCTGACCGTACCAGCAGCGCCACCTAGTAGGTATAATTATGTAACACGCTTATATAAGTACTACTGACTAGAACCGAAGGTAATACCAGTATACTACCGTATACAACCAAACTAGAGAACGTCGGTATATGTAACAGACCGACGACACTCGTTAAGTAAATAAACAAGTTACGTATACAATAAGACCGTGTCGTTTTACATCATAACAACATATAATAGATATACCACGATAACAGTTAGACTCATAACTAACCCGCTACAGAATAATGGTCAAAGACGTCACAACAAAATAATAATAATAATAAACAAATAAATGAGCATATATTATATGTTACCGTACCTATTATTGGGTCAGCCTATAATAATAACCAAATCGAAATAATATTAGTAATATTGATTATCATGTTAAAATATTGATCAACTTTTTCCCGGCATTTCTGTCTACATAGCCCCCATTTTAGCCTTTTTAACCTTTGCCGGTCAAAGATGTAACCCAGTCAAAGACTATCCACATGTATCCATTTCACCAGACTTAACCTTATGCCCTTTGGTCATTATGCATATGCATGGATGCGGCCATGCCGCCCTGATGAGAAACTCACTACAGGGTTGCAGTGCAGGCTGGTTAGGCCGTTTTATTGGGATAACTTGGATTACAGATCCGCTAATATGATTTGTGGCATTTTGCATTCTGCATTGGTAAAGTATTATGAGCAATTATCCTAAAAGGCTTGATATTCCATCTGTATCCTTTACAAGGTCACTGCTGTAATCCATGCAGTAGAATTCATCTATCTGTAAATTCTCCTTTCAATAATTTCATATAGAACATGAATGTTTACATTCAGATATATTAACAATTCCCTTAAGGACATTGAAAGTATATGGATCAGTCTCACGACTTTGTAACAATTGGATTGTCTCTGACCGGGTGACGTCTTTGACTGGGAAACGTTATTATAGCATAAATTAGACCTATATAGTAAGAAATGGGTGGAAAAAGTCAAAGGATATTTTCACACCATATGAAATGAAATTGATTTTAAGTTTTTTTATATTTATATGTAGCCCCTTTTACATGCATTATAGCATAATTTTATATTTTTTCCTCTGCCTGGTCAAAGACTTCACTTTCTATGTCATGTGTAATTTGAAGAGCTACACTGTCCAAAGTGTTATGCAATAACCATCCACATATTTTTACAAATAGTGCAGATATGGGAAAAAATAGTCACTGAGTCAAAGACGTCACTGAATCAAAGACGTCACCCGATCAAAGATGTCACCCGGTCAAAGACGTCACCCGGTCAAAGACGATCCAATTATTATAAATTCGTGAGACTGAGCCCCATCTATTATGAAAAACACCTCTAATGATATGTACGTGAGCTGCATTACAGTAACAGGGCCTGGCCCTATTGAATATGCAGGATAAATAAATGAATACCAACCACCATGCACATACCACAATAGATATTCACAGCAGGCAATTTAAAGGGGCAATCTCACCACTTACACTAACCACATAGTAGACTAGAACAGTACTAGACTTGTGAGTGGGATACGCGCGGTGATTATGCCACTTTAAAGCTGCAAATCCCTCGTTATTCCAGACAGCCTTTTCAAGACCAGCTGACCCCTGTGCTTACTGTTGGTGCTCTCTGCATGTTGACAGGTATCGGTATAGCACTCATCTTCAACCCCTGCATCACCGTCCTGCTTGCCTTCGTTGAGAGACGCCTGGCCGTGGCTGTGGGGATAGCCGTGTCGGGGTGCGGGTGGGCTTTGTCGTCTTCCAATACGTCATCAAGTGCCTGGATGACGTGTACGGCTGGAGAGGGACGCTGCTCATCATGGGTGGTATCCAGCTACACTGTGTGGCACTCTCCCTGCTGTATAACCATGGAACCGTGGAGGAAAAGGGGACCAATAATATCTCCTTAACTTCTAAAGAGACATCCCTCTAATCTACAGCTGACAAGCAGGAGGACACCCCACACCATGTGAGGGATGGTGACGCCCATGACCCATGTCTCCCAAAGGTACAGCACCACCTTCGCTGGTACTGCGCGGGTGCCGGGGCTAACCCGCAGGTCCTGGCTATCTAGTACTAGCTCTCTAAGAGCTAGTGACGTCATCCATCACTCTCCATCTTTGTCAAAGTCCAAAACATGTGCAGGAGAGTGTACTCTCTTGTACACATGTTTTGAACTTTGCCAAAGATGGAGAGTGTGACCCTGCGCTAGGGACCTGCGTCCTTGATAATGGACGGGGGACCAGCGAAAGCACCACCCACCCACACAGAGGGCGCCACTGTCAGTCAGAGTCAGGACCCAGGTACTGAGTGGTAGTCCTAGATTTGCTTTCAGTTGAGATAATGTGTTTTGGTAATATCAGAACAAAATGGCTGCCATGGCATGAATATTGAGATCATATGGTCATGGACTTTGAGCATGACATCCCAGGTAACAAGTTGAGGTTTGTTTAACGTTGGTTGAATGTCATTTAAAGAGTAGAAAAACGTGTATTTTGCATCTAGCCTAACTCCATTTGGTGGACTCAAATCAACGTTGAATTAACGTTAAATTAACGTTGATTTAATCCCCCATTCTAATGCAATAAGGTTCATTTCCTATCATGTTTTTATTTCATATCGTTTCTCCAAGTTACACAGCTCAGGTTTAAAGAATCATTCAAGAAAGAGAACAAAGACCACTACTAACGTATTGATAGGGAATATTAGAATAGCCTCTATCTTCCAATGGTAAGGCTTAGACAAGGCTCAAGAACCACACTATACTATTTGTTTGAACAAATCAGGGTAGCTGCCTTTTATAGAGGCCCCACAGGTCAGCTGGGTCTCTATCTATCTTTCAATGTTACAAAGTAGGTGTGTACCATAACATTCATTGTAATACAGTTCTTGATATCACGATTTTAACTGATCATCTAGCATATATATATCTTTACACTAAATGCTGATACAAAAGATGATATGAATATTAGAAACTATCATTATAATAGCTTATTTCATACTAATATAAGGGGGAAGCAGCAAACCTAGTTCGATCAGCAGCTAAACTGCCATCTAGTGGTTTAGCTTTGAATCACTAAAAAACGTTTAAACAACGTTTATCCAAATGGTTAAACCAACATTGGTTTGAGTCCACGTTCTGAACGTTGATCAACGTTGATTCAAAGTTATCTGGAAAACGTTCATCTTCTAACTGTATTCTAACGTTGAACCAACGTTTTTCTAAATAACATTTACCTCAAAACGTTATTTCAATGTTGAAACAATGTCATTCAACTAACCTCAACCAGTAAACTCTAAGTTAACCATTAGTGAACGTTGGGTAAGGTTCAGTTAACGTTTCTAATTACCTGGGATGGCTGACTGACCTAATTTTGGCAATCATACCCCATTTTGTAGGCGAGGTGAGGGTCATAAGGTTATTCCTCTGTTTTGCCGATACCAAAACAAAATTGCTGCCATGGATCAAATAATGGGGTTTCCCACTGGCTCCAAGTCAGAGATTTATCATATGGACATGGACTTTAAGCATAACATGACTGACTGACCTATTTAACCCAGTAATACACCTATAATTGAGGTTATTGCAGGAAATGTGTGATTTTGTGATCCTTAAACAAAATGACCACCCTGCCTCTAATAATTCATACTTTTGCTGGCTCCAACCCTGAAATTCATCCTATGAACATGTGCTTCAAACGCACCCGATTTGATGCTTTCATGACAATTTGCATGATTTACCCCATATCTGGCGCACAATGCCTGGGCTAGGGTACTGGCGGCAGAAGGGCAATGCATCCAAGGTAGTTTCACCCGTATGGGTGATTTAATCCAATAAATCTACATTTAAAAAAAAAGACCTTAGCCCAGTTCGTGCCCAGGTGAACCCAGGCAGACAACAAAGCGTAACAAACTAATTTGAACTTGTATTTCCCAGAAAAAAGGGAAATTGATCATAAATTAAAGTATCTGCAATGCAAGAAATCCATAAAAAACTAAATTGAGTTCATGGGCTCAGCCCATTTGGGCCCGACCTGGCTGTCCATGCTGAGCCCATGGGTAACCCAGGGACACCTTTGCCCATTCTGCCCATTTCCGACCCAGGTGAACCCCACTTTTTGCAAAAATGCATATGATGTCAATTTAAAATGTAAATTAATTTAAATGTTCATAAATGAGAATGAATTGCAGGATTTGCAGTGCAAACATAATATGTTGATATTCTGGGCTGAGCCCACATGGGGCCCATCTGGAAGACCTGACAATTACCTGTAAAGACCCAGATATGGGCTAGCCCAGGGAAGAGAGTGAAAATGAGACACAAGACATGTATAGTACAAGAATAAGCTGTTTTATTGTATAAAAATATATAAAAGTACGATATATCCTCTGTACCATCAATATGATGTACATCATATAACCATAATGAGGATGAATATGAACGCAACTTATGCACAAACATAAGTTAGGCCACTTAAAATTGATTATCAGCTTTGCGGACACTTTTTGGGAAAAATCGGTGAGGGAGGGAGGCTTTTTTTTTAAACATATACTTTTTATTGGAGGTGCGGGAGGGCCTTTTTTTTCTTTTTTTTTTTTGCATGAATTGATGGTCTGCACATATAAATAAGGGAGTGTTCATTTTTTAACAACAGGGGGGGTTGGTGAGTTTAGGGGGGGGGCGTAAAATAACTTGACCCCTTCCGAGGGGGGGGCGTAAAATAACTTGACCCTCTTGAGGGGGGGGCGTAAAATAACTCAACACCTTTGGAGGGGGCGCGATTTGTCGCGACATGACACTGAATACTTTAACTCTTCACTTTTTCTGCCGAAATAGCAAAAAATGCAGCAAATTACCTCTAAAATCGTAAAATTTTCTTGCGACACTTTGTGTCGCACCTGTTAAATCTGGCAATTTTACTACATGAATTTTCTAAAATTTCCATTTGAGGGGGGGATTTATTTCTCTCCAAATTGGTCATTCTTGTGATTTGTCCAGATCCAAAGAAACTCTGTTTACCTTTATGTAATTTCACCATTTGCCCTCTTGATTTTCGAAATTTTCCTGGGGGGAGGGGGGGGGGGCATGCCCCCAAACCCCCCTAGTACTGCTGTGACATGTGATTGGCAAATGAACACATAACTATTTCAGTGATGGGGGTAGACATGCCAGGTGTGCCAAAATGCATCAGATTGCACCTTTTGAAGTCAAGAATTTCAAAATTTTCTAAGACCTTTCCATCCCAAAAGCAAAGTTCCATCCCCAATTATAAAGGCTGGCTAGTACAGATCTTAACTTTGATACAATTCTGGCCAAAATGCACCAGAATGCAGCATTTCAGGTCTAGATTCTCAAACGTTTCCCACTAAAAACAAGATTCATAACACAGTTGGCCGAAAGGAAACCAAATGCACCATTTCAGGTCTAGATTGTCAAATCTTCCCAAAACCTTTTTTCAAAAAAGATAAGGCCCTAATCATAGAGGCTGAATAATGCAGATCCGAGTTGTAATATATTTTTGGCCAAAATGCAGCAGAAAGCAGTATTTCAAGGCTAGATTTCCAATTTTCCTAAAAACCTTTCCTAAAAAAGAAACAAGTTAACAGCCCCAATCATTAATAATTCAGAGCTGAGCCATGATATATTGTATGCCAACATGCATCAGAATGCAGCATTGCTAGTCATAAGCTTTCAAATTTTCTTGCGGTGGCATTCCCCCAAAAAATCCTGGGCTCTGATTTTTTCCTCTTCAGAGTTTGTATATCTGGTGTGCACTGTAGGCCCACATTTGCCAGTAAGATCTGTGTTTTCAACAGGCCAGTCTACCGGTTCATTGTTTTTGCTGGTATAACAGAACAGACCAGACGGCAAAATGAATGTTTGTGGCGTTTAAACCAAAATCAGACATGGTTGGGCACCCCCAAATTGATATTCCAAAATTTACAGAAGTCCCACTATTGCATCAACAAATTTGTTTTACCAATGCACCCTTGATCGCAGTTGGCACAGAACATGGAATCAACATTGATAACTGGTTGTCAATGTTGATTAAATGTTGATTCAAAGTTGATTCAACATTGAACTGAATTTTGTGCCCCTGGGATTGGCAGGTAGAGTAACAATTTGCTTATCTAATATTGAAAAAGGTTTGTAGAAATTCCAACTAAAACCAAACAGATTATTCAGTGTAAAAAAGGGAACCCGTTGTAGACCTATTAAATGTTGGATGAAATGCTAATGTGGTTTGCATCACACTCCTGTAGTTCAGTACATGAACCTATGCAGTTGTGTCCAAACAACTACCAAGTGTTCATATTTTTACACCTTTCTTTAATGGCAGATTTTATCTGCTGCTGGAATATCATTGCAATGAAATGACCTAGTCAAAAAAATAATAGAGACTATAGTAGTGATCATCAAATGTACCCAGGATGTTTCATCATTCCAGATAGGCTGTTCGTTTCAAACTACCGTTAATAATACGCGCATCTCACGTATAACCCGCATCCCCAACTCAGGAGAATCCTATAACCCAGTTTTTGATCTGAAAATGACAATTTTAGTACTATTCTATAGTGATAAAAACCCACACCCTATATAGGCATGTCTCGTATCAAATCAATGCTGAGTTCCACCCGCGTGTAGTATGTGGGGAATTTACGGTAGGACTAGACTGCCCTGTTGGTTGACCAGGCCACCGGCTTGGATTAAGGCCATTCATTTTTAACTTGACCTTGAGAGCAATACCTACAAGGAATGATTGAGCCATAATGTTGACGTTTATGGAACATGATACTGGACAGTAATAACTTGTATTAAGTAACATAAAGGTTATTCAAAATTGTCAACTTGTGGGTATACAATCCATTCAGGATTCCACCAACCCTCCTATGAAGCTTTCAAAGTGCACATGAATACGCCATTTGACCTCTAGATTCTGAAATATTGCAGTCAGGAGACGGATATGTCGCTCTAACCCCCTTCTGAAGCACTGCACCTTGAGTATGGTTGTGATTCCCTGGGACCTGGCTAGATATTGTGTCCCTAGTAATATTCATGCTTAAATTTGATGAATCCATAGATCAAAATCAATACTTACAATTTGAATATTTAATGGCCATTTCTAGGAGTACATTTACCATAAAACCCTTCCCTTACGACCCCCCAGTTAGGAAAAATATACCCCAAAATAAGTCAGTCTTATTAAAAGGAGGGGTTTTATGGTACATGCCTTGAAGCAACATAGGGATAGGCATTGTAAAGAAGGCCTATATCCTATATATCAAGTATAGATTCATTTCTAGGTAACACTGATGTGACACAGCAATGCAATGCAAATTGGTGCAGAAAAATTGAAAAGGGGGGGGGCGCAAAATAACTCAGCTCCTCCCGAGGGGGGGCGCATTTTAACTTGGCCCTTCCCAAGGGGGGGGCGCAAAATAACTTGCGCATCAAAACGAAAACTCACCAACCCCCCCCTGTTGTTAAAAAATGAACACTCCCTAAGGAGTAAAATGCCCTTTAAACTTCGTTTTTACCCCTTTTAACAGCTTTTGCAACTTGTCATCTGCATTTATTTAGATGCGGCCTTTTTTGGCCTTTTTTTTCTCAAAATGTGAAAAAAAGTGCCAATGCGGCCCTTTTTAGAGGATGCGTGCGGTGTCCGCAAAGCTGATAATCAATTTTAAGTGGCCTTAGATAATGAGTAAGTTAGTGAGAGAGCATGCTACAAAAGATACATCTGTGTCCTCCACAAACCTGGATAACCTGGATCCTCATGTTAAACATCTTTAGAAACAAATTCCTTTGGATCTTCACTATTACAGAATTTCCTGATGATTAAAGGCACCAGGGCAGAGGCACTAGCCAGCAGGAGAAAGCCACTGGCCATGTAGAAAGAGGTCTGGTAGACGCCAGTGTAGTCATAGAGAACTCCTGAAACGAGAGGAAATATCAGGAACCATTCTTCATAATACCTATTAAGATGTTATGTGCACAAATATAATGGTGAGACATCAGGTACCAGTGGTGAAAACGGCAGTGTCCTAACCCAGTGAACAAAAAGACGTTTTCTGACGTTTTTAAACGCCATTTCAAGGTTTGTGAACGTTTTAGACAAACGTTTTCTAGCGCTAAAACGTTGACTCATTCTAACATTTTTTGACATTAACATCAACATTTATGTCTCACATTTTTAAACGTTTTTTTCTGACGTTTTTTCAACATTTTTTAATCATAATTCTGAACAAATCTAGGTGCACAAATATATAATCAATATAGAGCCTTAAAAGGTGTATAGGACCATGAGTTAATCTGAAAATAAAACCGATTCAAATCATTCACCTTTTACCAAAGTGTTGGCAAGCTGATTCATAGCTTTGTGAGGGCTCATGCCTCCACACATAATACATATAGACATACACAGTCACTCAAGGCATTCTGATTAGAAATAACCCATGAGTGAAAGCCAATCTTACATAGGACTGGTACAACTCAACACTTACAGTCAGAAGGGGTATATGTAAGTCTGATTGCCACACAATGGGTGTCTATACTATAAGAGCTGATTTATGAAATGTTTTATTAAGTTATCTGCCGTTTGAATTTAGATTTAAATTCAAACTAGAATTTTGATGATAGAATGTATGAATTAATACCGAATTGTTAGTATTTTCACGCATTTGGACACCTTTTAAGAACGGAACTTATGAAATATATCTTCTCAGGAACTGAACTGCCATCTAGTGTTAACATGTGGTACTATTCAAAAACGTTAAAAAACGTTATTATAACGTTTGAAAGAATTAAACACTAATTCTCATCTTCTGCCATCACCCATAAGCATTTGATGGACACACTAAGAAAACAAGGCATATTAAGTAAACATGAGGATGAAGCAAATAGATGAAAATGATATTATTATCTGGGTTAGGTACAGATGTATATATAGTAATTCCTGTATCTATCATAGTCGTTGCAGCCCCAAACAGATATTCATGGATAATGTTTGAGTAATCCATATATCAACGAATATTGTTGTCATATTTAAACATATTCATATATAGGGATTCTATTAAGACCTACATATTAGAATTTTAAATCTTATTTAATTAACAATACCCATTCCAATTTGCCTATGGGAATTAACACTGTTTTGTGATTGGGCCTAGCTTATGATATACATAAACATAGATAGCATTAGTATCGAAGTATATACAAAGTATGACATACAGAGCACCATTATAGCAACATATTATATGATATTTTTATGTTAATTCAATGCATACTGCTGAACTATAATGTGCATCGGGCGATAATGGGGAACCACATGGTCACAGAAAAAAAATAAAATGTTTAAAAACGTTGCATGAACGTTTTCCTACATTAGTAAAGGTTAAAAATGAATATTCATGTCAAAACCTATACAAATATTCATGAACGTTTATTTAATACTTTTTCAATGTTAGAAAATGTGGAAAACAAACATTCATATTTCAACCTTCTGGAAACATTTATAAACACTTAAAAACGTTTAATGAATGTGAGAAAACGCTAAAAACAAACGTTCGTTTTTTAGCCTTTGGCAAACGTTAAAAACTTTTTTTGAATGTTTGTTGTTCACTGGGAAGGCCAAATAAAAATGGTTTGTTTCAGGTAACATGGGAAGAAAGTCTAGGGTCGTTTGGTCGGATTTTTAAAACCCCTTTTTCTTTTTTTACAGCCCCTCTACGATACCCTTAAATTGAACAAAAAAGGGTAAAAATGGGGATTTTTCCAAAATTTTTGTAAACCTAAAATTGACTCCAAAAAGTGTAAAAATATAAAAGAAATCCTCAAAATTGCATTAAAAAAAAGTGGGGTCGGCCCTGTTTTGATAGGGTCGGTCGGGTGACCTGAAACAAACCTTTTTTTGGCCTAAGATATCTTTGTACCAGTTAATATAGGCATTCTCTCTCATTGGGCATTTATCACCATCTGCATTGTAAGTATCAGAGAGTGGGACAGTTATCAGATTTTACTACACATAATAAAGAAAATTATCATATCTATGTTATCACAGTGTTTATGATGAGCATAGTATAGAAAAGGCCCAACAAAGTAATGAAGTTGGTCTTTGGATGTCATCTGTGCCTCTAGCCGGATAACATGAATAGCCTTATGCGGACATTTCTCTATCCATACACTAGGGGGCAATAATCGGCCAGAACATGCACATGCACTCTCCCAGCATAGCGCTCTTTCACTAGAATACTGTAGGTACAGGTCTTATGGCAAAGTGATACAAAACTCTAAAATAATGCATGGGACCCTATGTTGAAATTACTTTGATTACTTTGGAAATGATAGTATGGCTATTGCGTGGTAGTCTAAACACAATTTAAATACTTTTACTACTATTCTTCATTGCTTAAAACTATTTTCCCTCTTTGATCTTAGGGAAAAAATTCTGTATTAAAAAAAGTAGCTTGGGACCTCCCATATTTCTTTCTGCCATTGGGTTGGGAATTATGCAAGGAACCTGGAGAAACGTTGTGGAGGAAATCTAGAAACCTTTGATCCATTCTAGACAGCCACCTTAAAGCTTCAAAGTGCAAAGGAGCTAAATGAATCTAGATATGACTTTGAATATCCCTACACTAACCCCTGTGGTGTGTACCTATCTGTACCCCTGATGGAAAACCATGTCAGCTGTTAAAGTTGCTTGTCAATTTATGTCTCACTTGCTTCGCTGCCCACTTATGTGATTTATCTCGTCTATGTTTTCTCTGTGTACTGTATCTGCAAGCGATCAGTATTTGAATACTTTATGTCTCATTTGACTATGAAGTTATTGTGTATTAATATTGGCTTTTTTTGAGAGATGTACACTGAAAAAGTAAACTTGTCTCCAGACTCTTTAAAGTGACGATCATAAAATAAACGAGTTCAAAACTTGTCTAAGTGACAAGGAAGCGGGTCTTCTATCTGGAGATAGAAGACCCACTTGGCATGTGCCAGCCCAAAACCCAACATTTGCCAGCTCCAGATTCTATTTGTGGGATGGTAACCTGATAGGTTAGACAACTTTTGACTCGTTTATTTTATGACCGTCACTAAGACGAGTCTGGAGACAAGTTTTTTTTTCAGAGTAGTGTAATAGTCCAATAAAAACATTACCAAACTTAAACTCACCCGCCATGAGGGGTCCGAGCAGGCTGCCAGGTGCCAAGATGGCGGTTTGTACCCCCATAGCTAAGGGAACCATGTGGGGTTGGATCACCTCAGCCGTCACCAGGATGGGGGAGGTGTGGTAGGCCGCACACAGGCCGCCAAAACACGCCGCGTACAGCAGCAACCACCCCAAGGACGTCATCAGGTACAAGGTCATGGTGAGGGCGGCCAGGAGGAGGGACCCCCCACAGCACAGCCACAGGGGGTGCACCCTCTGTGCCGCCACACCAAACAGCACCCTCATCAAGGTGTTACTCACCCCCACTATGGTGAACAGCAGGGCTGCGTCACCTGTGGTGTGGGAGGTCGATAAGGCAAAGGCCCCCAGGTGGGTGTAGATAACAGAGTCTGCCGTCACGCTGAACAGCTGCCCCAGCGTGAACAGCGTGTAGGTCGGGTTCTTCACCAGTGTTTTAAACATGACCAGCCCCCTCAGTGCCTGGGTCCTCACTCTGACTGACAGTGGCGCCCTCTGCTGTGTGGGTGGGTGGTGCTGCACCTCTGGGAGACATGGGTCATGGGCGTCACCATCCCTCACATGGTGTGGGGTGTCCTCCTGCTTGTCAGCTGCCGATTGGAGGGATGTCTTCTTAGTAGTTAATTGGATATTATTGGTCCCCTTTTCCTCCACGGTTCCATGGTTATACAGCAGGGATAGCGCCACACAGTGAAGCTGGATACCACCCATGATGAGCAGCGTCCCTCTCCAGCCGTATACGTCATCCAGGCACTTGATGACGTATTGGAAGACGACAAAGCCCACCCCGCACCCCGACACGGCTATCCCGACAGCCACGGCCAGACGTCTCTCAAAGAAGGCAGGCAGCACGGTGATGCAGGGGTTGAAGATGAGTGCTATACCGATACCTGTCAACATGCAGACAGCACCAACAGTAAGTATGAGTGCTATACCGATACCTGTCAACATGCAGACAGCACCAACAGTAAGTATGAGTGCTATACCGATACCTGTCAACATGCAGACAGCACCAACAGTAAGTATGAGTGCTATACCGATACCTGTCAACATGCAGACAGCACCAACAGTAAGTATGAGTGCTATACCGACACCTGTCAACATGCAGACGGCACCAACAGTAAGCACAGGTTCAGCTAGTCCTGAAAAGGCTGTCTGAAATCACGAGGGATCGGCCTGCTGTGAAAGTCTATTGTGTCCTATTGTGGTATGTGTATGCACAGTCAGAAAAGTCAGCGTCATTATCGCTGAAACCATTCTCAGGCAGTGCCTGACTCTCATCTCAAAGTCAGGCAGTGCCTGACTTTCAGGTGAGAGTTGTTTTAGCGACAATGAGGCTGACCTGTGTGGTTGGTTGCAATTGGTTGGTATTCATTTATTTATCCTGCATATACAATAGGGCCAGGCCCTGTTACTGTAATGCAGCTCACGTACATATCATTAGAGGTGTTTTTACAATAAATATACATTCAATGTCCTTAAGGGAATTATTAATATTTCTTGAAGTGGCATGGTTTTTTTTTCTCAATGGGTGGAATTATGGCGTGCACTCCAAAAGTCTCAAATTGAGCAAAAAAACTGATTATAAGCTGAAATCTAAGTTGAATTATGGGCAATAATGTTTAATTAAGTAGGTAGGACATGAAATATGGTCATATTGAACATTCTGGTTAAATTTTAGCAAAATCTATTTTTGAGTCCTAATCGTCGGATGTAAATATTCATGTTCTATATGAAGTTATTGAAAGGAGAATTTATAGGTAGAAGAATTCTATTGCATGGATTATAGCAGTGACCTTGTAAAGGATACCGATGGAATAACAAGCCTTTTAGGGTAATTTCTTACAATATTTTACCAATACTTTTTTTTCAAACATGAAAGTACCAGTCAACCTCTCCGAAGACCCTAGAATTGACCAAAAAAGGGCAAAAATACAGAAATTTATTCAAAAGTGCATAAAAAAAATGTAGGGTCGGCTCTGTTTTCATAGGGTCGGTTGGGTGACCTGAAACAAACCTCTTTTTTTTTTTGCCTTATCCTAATAAAACGGCCTACCAACCAGCACTGCACCCTGTAGTGAGTTTCTCATCAGGGCCGCATGGCCGCATCCATGCATTATGCCAGAGAGAGTATATACACTCCATGATTATGCATAATTCATTTATAAATATGGGAATGACTTTACACAGCTACACACATATTTGTATGGACATTATGAACACTAATACGTTTTTTAAACGAAAAAGAAAAATCGACCCCAGAGCTCCTAACCCATCTTTAAATATACAGCAGTCCAACATTATAGCACTCCAATGCACTATATGGATATATATCTAAAACTGGACATCGACATCCATGTAACAGAATCCTTCTAACAGAAGGCTATATTTAGTAGAAGTAGAAATCCATGAATATCTATAATGAAGGAGAACACCATGTTCATGCCTATGAATATGTCTGTGTGTATGTTCATTTCAAAATTCAAGATTGCAACCATTCATTGAATGCCACCATGCTTTTAATGTAATCTCGAATTGCAGTTGCAGTAATTTGATACTAATAAAAAAAATCTATTCTATTTTTTTTTCATGAACAGTTGGCATCCCATAGATTCAAGATGGCTATCACTCATTAAATGTCCCGATGCTTGAAATGCAATCTTGAGTTGTAGTTGCATTAATTTGATCAAAAAAAGAAATCCTATTTGATTTTTCCTTCATTCAACCCATACAAGATGGCTACCATTTACTAAATGCCACAATGCTTTCAATGCAATGAAGAATAGTAGTTGCATTAATTTGATATCTATTATCAGAAAATGTCTATTTGATACCTTTTTCAAACACAGTTGGCACCCCATAGGTTTAGGATGGCCACCATTCATTGAATGCCACATCGCTTTAAATGCAAACTTGAAATGTAGTTGCATTAATTCCAATTTAGTTGTTTTTTTCATGAAGAGTTGGCACCCCATAGGTTCAAGATGGCCACCAGTCACTGAATGCCATAATGCTTAAATGCAATCTTGAATTGCAGTTGAATTAATTTGATTCTAAAAAAAGATACTTTCTTTTTTTCTTTCATGAACAGTTGGCACCCCATACATTCAAGGTGGTTACCAGTCATTGCATGCCACAATGCTTTAAGTGCAATCACAAATTGTAGTTGCATTAATCTGATACTAATAAAAAACTAATTCTATTCTTTTTTTTAAATTCATGAACAGTTGGCACCCCATATATAACCCTAATTTTCTCAAAAACTGTTCAGTAGGATTTTTTCTAACTGAGGTTCCAGTGTTTTCTACCCTCATATTACACATTGGCATAGAGAATATATTGGCACCTAGTCAGGATTTTGCCCTAGAAGCAATCTGTGAGGCAAAAAACAGCCAAAATGAGCCACTGGTCTGAAGTATAAAACTGGGCATCGATCACTATAGAGCTACAAAGAGAGAGAATCGATGTCCAGTAACAATGAGATAGTGTAAAATTATAATGTAAAATTGAATAAGTGTCCTAGTTACCTGTGAGAACACCATAGGTGAGGTAGAGGTGGGAGAGCTGGGTGGCTCTGGAGGCTAGGATAAGACCTGCACTGGTACACAGTCCGCCCAGGATACCCACGGTACGGGCCCCAAACCTGGACACAAACAGGCCGGCCACCGGCGCTAAACACAACACAACACAGTCAGGGGCATATTAGATGTAGTCAAATATATTTTCAAAATTATATATTCTAAATTCTACTTATATAGATTCATAATGTTTGAAAATTAAGATTAGTTAGTAACATTGACATTGAATAATCGCCATTACGTAGAGCCAAATTTTGAAAAAAAGGTGTTTCAGGTTACCCGACCCTACCTCGCAAGACAGGGCTGACCCAAGAAATTATTATCCAATTTTGAAAGAATATTTATATTCAGGTCATTTAGGGGTCAATTTAATAGTCCACAAGTCAAGGCTATTGCAGGCTAGCCTGCGTTGAAGCAGAAAAGTAACCTGAAACACACCATTTATTATTTTTGGTCTAGTCAATGAGAGTCATGTGAACTAGCAGCAAATATAGGACCCCCTTACACCAACGGAGGTCAATCCAATTAGAGAATACGAACATAGAATTCTTATAGAAGTCCTTTAGATAGATTTGCCTAAGACACTAGGTTATGGAAAACTGCTGTTGCTAAGTAATTACTTGCTCAGCAACAATCCGAAAAGACCAATAGATCATTTGGGCTCAATTTAGGTCGGGCTGGGGTAGATGAGGTTAAATTCTGTCTAGAGGCAATATCAATGCTCATTGTGGAGGACTGTGAAACGTGTAAGAGAAAATAGTTGCCATGACAACATAAAATGGAATTTGAATATCCGATCAAGCCAATTTGAAGAGTTATATATTATAAAGATACAACATACTGACTCTGACTTTTGTATCACGATTTGCATGATGATAGTGATCATCTTCCCATCAATTTATACATAACACAGGGGTAGACACTAACTTTTTCAGCCATGGGCCACCCGGGCCCGTAGTTTCAGAACTCTACGGGCCCGCACCTAAAACTGTGGGCCAACAATAATTATGTCACTCTTACTAAAGAGAAAGTCAGAAGTATCTCATTAAATCTTATCGAAACCTAACCATGATGGCTGGTTTCCCAGTAATTTCTCTTTTTAACGACATATGACATGGCTATGTACATATAGATACATTTCCCTAGCATTTTCTCCAACCATTCCTGTGGGCCACCCGTGCCCATGGGGAGGTTATTTCTGAGAAAATTACGGGCCCGCACCCAAAACTACGGGCCATTGGCTCCCTGGCCAGCGTTAGTGTCTTCCCCTGGTAACATAAAACTCACCAAAGCCGAATGTAAGAGCGCTGTTAATTGAGGGTATGAGCGATATAGCGCCACTGTCGCCCTGAAACTCCCTCCTGAAGATGATGTAGAACATGCCGCGGGAGTAGAGCAGGTTACAGTGCAGGGCGTGCGCGATGAAAGAGGCAGCGCACACCACCCAGGCAAACCCAGCGTCCTTCTGGGACCCCCTCATTCTGTCTGTCCTGAAGTAGAAGAATTACAGCTTGTTACACCACCCAGGCAAACCCTGCGTCCTTCTGCGACCCCCTCATCCTGTCTGTCCTGAAGTAGAAGAAGTAGAAGAAGTAGAAGAAGTAGTAGAAGAAGAATTACAGCTTGTTACACCACCCAGGCAAACCCAGCGTCCTTCTGAGACCCCCTCATCCTGTCTGTCCTGAAGTAGAAGTAGAAGAAGAAGTAGTAGAAGAAGAATTACAGCTTGTTACACCACCCAGGCAAACCCAGCGTCCTTCTGAGACCCCCTCATCCTGTCTGTCCTGAAGTAGAAGAATTACAACTTGTTACACCACCCAGGCAAACCCAGCGTCCTTCTGAGACCCCCTCATCCTGTCTGTCCTGAAGTAGAAGAATTACAACTTGTTACACCACCCAGGCAAACCCTGCGTCCTTCTGCGACCCCCTCATCCTGTCTGTCCTGAAGTAGAAGAATTACAACTTGTTACACCACCCAGGCAAACCCAGCGTCCTTCTGCGACCCCCTCATCCTGTCTGTCCTGAAGTAGAAGAATTACAACTTGTTACACCACCCAGGCAAACCCAGCGTCCTTCTGAGACCCCCTCATCCTGTCTGTCCTGAAGTAGAAGAATTACAACTTGTTACACCACCCAGGCAAACCCAGCGTCCTTCTGCGACCCCCTCATCATGTCTGTCCTGAAGTAGAAGAAGTAGAAGAAGAATTACAGCTTGTTACACCACCCAGGCAAACCCAGCGTCCTTCTGCGACCCCCTCATCCTGTCTGTGCTGAAGTAGAAGAAGTAGAAGAATTACAGCTTGTTACACCACCCAGGCAAACCCAGCGTCCTTCTGGGACCCCCTCATCCTGTCTGTCCTGAAGTAGAAGAATTACAACTTGTTACACCACCCAGGCAAACCCTCCGTCCTTCTGAGACCCCCTCATCCTGTCTGTCCTGAAGTAGAAGAAGAATTACAGCTTGTTACACCACCCAGGCAAACCCAGCGTCCTTCTGCGACCCCCTCATCCTGTCTGTCCTGAAGTAGAAGAAGAATTACAGCTTGTTACACCACCCAGGCAAACCCTCCGTCCTTCTGAGACCCCCTCATCCTGTCTGTCCTGAAGTAGAAGAAGAATTACAGCTTGTTACACCACCCAGGCAAACCCTCCGTCCTTCTGAGACCCCCTCATCCTGTCTGTCCTGAAGTAGAAGAAGAATTACAGCTTGTTACACCACCCAGGCAAACCCTCCGTCCTTCTGAGACCCCCTCATCCTGTCTGTCCTGAAGTAGAAGAAGAATTACAGCTTGTTACACCACCCAGGCAAACCCAGCGTCCTTCTGCGACCCCCTCATCCTGTCTGTCCTGAAGTAGAAGAAGAATTACAGCTTGTTACACCACCCAGGCAAACCCAGCGTCCTTCTGCGACCCCCTCATCCTGTCTGTCCTGAAGTAGAAGAAGAATTACAGCTTGTTACACCACCCAGGCAAACCCTGCGTCCTTCTGCGACCCGCTCATCCTGTCTGTCCTGAAGTAGAAGAAGAATTACAACTTGTTATACCACCCAGGCAAACCCAGCGTCCTTCTGCGACCCGCTCATCCTGTCTGTCCTGAAGTAGAAGAAGTAGAAGAAGTAGAAGAAGTAGTAGAAGAATTACAACTTGTTATACCACCCAGGCAAACCCAGCGTCCTTCTGAGACCCCCTCATCCTGCCTGTCCTGAAGTAGAAGAATTACAGCTTGTTACACTATACTGATATTCCTAGGCTCCCTATACGACCAATCTCTCACTCACTAGTGCCTAACCTAGTTAGTCATTTTTTGGCTCCCTATACAACCAACCTAGATTAGTTATTATTGTCAGATTGGTCACTACTGACCAACCCACCTGAGTCTTTTAATTCCGAGGGGGAGCCACTGAGTGGTCATCACAGGTGGCACCAACTAGTGGTATACAAATAGAACACACCAATGATGAACCTAGGTTAGCCACTACTGACTGACCCCTCGGTCATTTTTAAATATAACTTTGTCGTTGTGACCAAACTAGGTTAGTCTGTACTGACTAACCCTTTCAACATATGGATTTTCAGTGTACCTGATTGGGGTCAGAATCGGCCTAACAAGACTAACGGCTGTCAGACATCCCCCCCCATCTTGCATACTACTACTAACCTGTTATGTAAACAAGTATAGTACTATACGATGTATAACATTTATATAATGACTTACTTTAACGTTGAAGAATGTATTGGCAGGAGTGTAGTAAAAAGTACAACTCAAGGTATAACAGTCAAGCAAACATGTCTGGGCAAATACAGAACTAGAACCTGCAATTGGCACTAATAGTCGAGGTGAACTGCATATAAGTCATCAAGCCATAAGGCATTCAAGACACACAAAGCAGGGCCAGTCTCACATAGCCGTTTATATATATATATATATATATATATATATATATATATATATATATATATATATATATATATATATATATGTATATATATACCGATATCACCCGGTTTGTGAGGTCTCAGCTGTAACCCAGTGATGTGGGATCCCATAAAACTAAAAGACATATGAAGAAAATAATTACATTTTTGTATACCTCTAATATAATAGAAAAAGAATCTGACAAAAGAATTCCGAAATTTGAATTCTTTTAAATGTAATATTGTGGGATCCCCTTGTGGGGTCCCGGATGACCTTGAACTATGACCTCTTTCAGGACCCCACAAAATATTTAACTATATTTATCATATAACATTGTGGGATCTCTTTGAGAATTTACTTTATAGACTTACGTGGAGACACATTCACTATTATCATTTTACCAGATGCATACATCATACATTATGTACATTGATGAAAGCACACAAATGTGATGGAGGAAAATCATTTGCTATTGCTATTGGATTATGGGGTCTTGTATCTGTTCTAACCCTCTATTGTGGGGTCTTTTCAAATTATTCATTTTGTTTTAAGAATAGATGAAGCTGATTACCAGTTTTGGTGACAAATTCCCTTTGTTAGTATGTACAGATGAGTAAAATAAATCAATATGGGACTATATTTGATATGGGTAGATATATCCTGCTGTTGCCAACTCTATTTGTGAATGTAAACAAATGCATATATTATCTAGGTCAGGCTGTTCCCAAACAATAAGAGCCCAAAGTGGGGTGGTCTTTTAGCTGCTGTCCCTTGACCTAATTTGGCCTAGTAGAGGGGTATGTTTACTTAGTGTTGGCTTTGGATTAGCAAAGGACATATAGGGGGAGGGGCAGAACTCCAATCTGGGATACTTCTGTAGTCACCAACCACCTCTGTCTCTACTAAGTAGATGCATAGCCAACTCTAGCATCAGAAACATATTTTCAAGCAGTCTATTTTTAAAAGGTGTGTCCTATTTGATTAAACCAAAGAGAAAATTGTGTCTATTAGATTATGGGGTCTTATAGTAAGTGAGTTATAACCCAGGCCTATGGGATCCTATCATTTCCCCTCCTCATGCAATGAGAAATACTTGATACACAGACAATATAGTATATACTTTAGTAATTATCTGCAATGTGCCACACCCCAAACCCTCAGCTATCCCCTGACATTCTCAAGCAGCATGATACACCCCCTGCCACACCCCCCTGACATGTACACCCTGCCACACCCCCTGATGTCCTCAAGTCGGCATGTACACCCTGCCACACCCCCTGATGTCCTCAAGTCGGCATGTACACCCTGCCATACCACCTGATGTCCTCAAGTGGCCATGTACACCCTGCCATACCCCCTGATATCCTGAAGTGGCCATGTACACCCTGCCACACCCCTGATATCCTGAAGTTGGCATGTACACCGCGCCACACCCCTGATATCCTCAAGTCGGCATGTACACCCTGCCACACCCCCTGATACCCTCAAGTCGGCATCTACACCCTGTCACATCCCCTGACATCCCAAAGTCGGCATCTACACCCTGCCACACCCCCTGACATCCTTTGTCATCATCTACACCCTGCCACAATCCCTGATATCTTCAACTCTGCATGTAAACCCTGCCACAACCCGGGACCCTCCTCTGTCGTCATCTACACCCTGCCACACCCCCTGACATCCTCTGTCATCATCTACACCCTGCCACACTCCTTGACCCTTTTCTGTCGTCATCTACACCCTGCCACACATGTACACCCTGCCACAATCCCTGACATCTTCAACTCTGCAGGTACACCCAGCCACACCCCCTGACCCTTTCCTGTCGTCATCTACACCCTGCCACACATGTACACCCTGCCACAACCCCTGATATCTTCAACTCTGCATGTAAACCCTGCCACACCCCTTGATGTCCTCAAGTGGCCATGAACACCCTGCCACACCCCTGATGTCCTCAAGTCGGCATGTACACCCTGCCACACCCCCTGATGTCCTCAGGTTGGCATGTACACCCTGCCACACCCCCTGATACCCTCAATACTAGATAATAGTAATAGACAAAAACATTGGCCCATGGTCGTGAGACACAGCCTTTATAGTAGGTACCGCGCATAAGCGAGTCATAGCGGCGAAATCGTGGGCCAGGAAAATGTACAGAAATCTCAAACCCCTCAATAGAAAGATATGGATCTGCTAGTTTGAAATATTGTTGGTATTAAGTAGGTTGTACTTGCTATGTATGTGCAAATAGGTCTTCACTGGGGGTCACTTTGGGTCAAATTACAGGTTTTGTCACCTGTTTTCCTGCAGCTGATTTGACTCTCTGTCATATCAGCTGGATTTGCCATTGCACCATACATTGCACATGAAATATACCAGCACTGTTGATTAGGATACACATGAAACTTCACTGTGGTCCCCGGGACAAACAAAAATTATTAAAAATTATTACTTTTGTAGAATTTGATAGAAAATAATAGGTTAAAAAGCATATTATTATTGGAAAAAAATGTTCACCCCGCCCCTCACACTGAAGTTTAAAATAGTTATTACAATCATGTGAAGAGAGCTAAGCAATCCTATGGATGGTGCAGTGGCAAAATTAAATCATAGTTATTTTTCTATACAAATCCTATATAGCATACCAGGGGTAGACACTAACTTTTTCAGCTCTGGGCCACCAGGGCCCGTAGCTCCAGAAATCTGTGGCTCAACACGTGAGAAGGTAACTTCGCGGGGGATTTTTAGTTCTGGTTTTGGCCACCAGGGGGTATTAGAATGGCAAAGAAGTGAAAGATAAGCCCAAAAATGCTCTAGAGTACTTTTTTATGGAGAATACAGTAGTCTTCTTAAAATTATTCCATCTCTAGTGCTAACATTCTATATTTGGAATGTAAATGGAACGTTTTCAACAATCTATGGCACCTTTTGCAGCATAGCATTTGTGACAAACGTACATATTAGTGATCTTGCCATTTTTAAAAGAATATGACTCAAAAGATACCGTAGGAAATGATCTGATAAAAATTATTCATGCTCTATGTAATATGTAGATACATTGTACATTACATGTAATACCAAAGTCCTCAAGTATGTATCCCTTGAACTAGGTATAGGGTCAAAATGGCAGAATGGCCATTTTCAGTAGTAAGGGATTGGTATTTCTGCCGTGTTATAGGGTACAATATTTCAATACAAATATGGCTGAACATATTCTGAAGATATTTATGCAATGTCCATATATAGTTGATTGAGAAATATCTTTTTTCAACTGTGAATTGTCATTAAAATAAGTGGAATATCACTTTGAAATTGGCCCATTGACTATTGAAAATGAAAGATGCTAAATGGCTGAAACTTTTATTTTTGGAAAATTCATATAAAATTAACTACTGAACGGATCTTAACATAGTTACCACCATTCTTCAGCATTCTTTATCAGCTTCCTAACTAGTGTAACAATTTTGTTCAGGGAAGGGTTTCTTCAAACTATCCGTGGTACCTATTTATAGATGCATGGTATAGGCATTCCTTGAGACGACACAATATACATGTAGTACACTAACCCGTACGCATGTTGGAAATATGAGACTATCCTGTCGTTCCTCAAGTGTTTTTTCCCTCTAGGTGAAGTTGTGTTGTACATGACGTCTATATGCGGCCTAATTAGAGTACATGTATGTCTAATTGTAGCACTGCTAATCCAGCTTAATTAACCATTTAAGGGCAGCATACTGCGTTAATGTACTTTCCCCTTAATCGTCCCCCAAGGACCTCCATCATGCATGTATGCATGCAGCCCGGGAGAGTAACTCGCCGGGGGTTGAGCCCGGTCATTATGCCCACCCTACAGGGTTGATACACTCCTGAAAGGTCGGCATGATGCGTGAATGCAGCAATGGTAAGTAACTGCATCATGATGACAAGGACCATAGCTAATCAAACCAATATGAAGCATCTAAAGACTGAAGGCATTTACTTATATAGGCTACAGTGGCTTCTCAAGGGCCCAGTGAACTCCTAAAATCAACAAGGAGACAAGAATATAGGGAAGTTCAAACGTACCTAACCCCCGAACTTTACCCACAATAATCCATTAGTGTCATTTTCCTGATGCTAGGCTATGTAGTTGCCTGGAAACAGCAAAACTCTAGAAAAGAGAATTTATAACTTTACCTATTTGTGTGGGGGCCCATGCCACGATAGCATTTTTTTCAATGGTTATTACCCCTGATGTTTTTTCTACCGAAGTTATGAATGTGTAAACCATGGCAACCGATTAATTAAGTCAATTTCCCTTCTAAATAAATGGTTTTTACACAAGTCTGTTAATGTTGATCGATCGTCTTCCTATTAGACCAGCTAAAGTATGTTCATAACATTGAAGTATCTATAACGACCTTGCCCATAAGTGATGTGATGTTGCCAATTGTTCTAATATGGTTATGATCTCGGAAACTGGTAACCATGGCAACCAATTGCTACCTTCAAGTTTCCCTCTAAAATCAATCATTCTAACATAGATCTGCCAATATCTGATTCATCATGTTCCAATTTAGTGTGTTCCTAACAAGTTTTAAGATTGAAAAGTGCATAATAACGTTGCCCATATATAATGTAATCTTACCTATGGTATTAGCATGGCTATGACCTTGGAAACTGGTTGTCAGCGCAACGAATTACTCATGTCAATTTCGCCCCTAAAATCGATGGTTTTCACACAAGTCTCCAAACATTTGTCTGATGGTCATCCCATGTCCATGAGTTACCCTGAGTTGAGCTAATAACCTCACCTATGAGTAACATACTGTTATCAATTGTTCTAAAATGGGTTCTAAAATGAAACTGGTTGCAATGGCAACTAATTACTAACGATTTCCCCTTTGAAATTTATTTCCACATATATCTGCCAATTCTCCATGGACTGTCTCCCAAATGGTATGTCCATGACATTTTCGGATCAAAGTGTCTTTAATGACCCTAAATAATGTGATGTTGCCAATTGTTTTAACGTGATTATTGCCTTCAGAACTGGTTGCAACCTATTAATCATGTCAATTTCCCCTCTGAAATCCGTGCTTTTTACATAGGTGTTCTCCATGGGAGCAGTAGTTTCCTCATGGTTTTCACAAGTCTGCCAATATTTGATTGATCGTCTTAAAATGTAGTAGGCCTATAGGTTGATCAGATATAGGCCATAATTACTCATGAATTAAAGTGTCTAAAATGAATTTACAAATGGTTGCATCTAGAAAGAGTGAGTAAGGCCAACAAAAAGAAGGTTTGTTTCAGGTCACCCCACTGACCCTATCAAAACAGGGCCGACCCTACTTTTTTGTGCGATTTTGAACAAATTTTCGTATTTTTACCCTTTTTTGGTAAATTTTAGGGTCTCGGAGAGGCTGGGTATTATTTTCATATTAAAAAAAAAAAAAAAAGTAAAAAAAAAAGATAAAAAAAGACCCGGCCTACCAACCCTCCATGTTCTTGCCATGTTACCTGAAACAACCCTATTTTTTGCCTAATACACAGGTTTGGCATGCATATCCGGGAACAGCTAGTTTGCATGAAGGTGGATCACCTAGACACTTAGTGGCAGAGTGTCTCCAGTTGACTCATCAATCAATGTCAGAGCCGCGGACATTGATTGATGAGTCAACCAAGAAATAATGGCCTGAATCAGCAAAATTGTTCATTGACTGACTGTCCATTCTAGGCCAAATTGGGCCATGTATAGCATGAAGTCATCGTGAAAAGGGTGGTATTTCCATTCAATAATACAATATATTTCACATATTTTACCCATTTACATGCCTCCTGTCAGTAGGTGTATATATATATGTAGGTGTGTATATATATATATATATATATATATATATATATATATATATATATATATATATATATATATATATATATATATATGCAATAATGGCTGATGGGGAAAGCATGGGTGAGGTATATCTGGCAATAATGAACGAGGCGAAGCCGAGTTCATTATTAGACAGATATACCTCACAAGTGCTTTCCCCAACAGCCAAAAATGCATTTATACCACTATTTCTTATATATAAATATGAATATCATATCGTATAAGGCCTACCTTTTTTCAATTGTCCATTTTGTCTCGCGGATCGACTGGCAGACTCGCCGAGCGCCATGCTTCTCCCAGTGGTACCAAATACTTAGTGAATAACATCCTAATGTGGCGAAATTAGACCATGTCATGCTTATTCCTTCAATCCAGTACATTTCGACATTTTGTGAAGGCCGCCAGCCGGTAAAACTTGTAAACAGCAGGACGGGCGGTGGTCAGCTGATTGAAGCCACCGCGGAAACTAGGTCAGTCAGGCGTGTCAGTCGGTCACATGAGCTATGTCGTCTCCTTGTTTACTACTCCCGGCGCACTGGCGGCCTTTACAAAATGTCGAAATATGAGGATTTTACGCAATTAAAAGGCTATTTCTGCACGGGAATATCAACAAGGATATATATATATATATGTACTGGATTGAAGGAATAAAGCCCCGGCCACACTAGGCAATTTTGAGCAGATCCGACCCGACCAGACCCGACAATCGGACCTAATTTACCTGGCCGGTCTGATAGAGTTGTGCATGCCAAACTCTTCCGACTGTTGGGTCGGGTCGGGTCTGATCTATGTCGGACCACGTCGGGTCGGGTGAAATCACCTAGGTGTGGCCGGGGCTTAAGTGTGACATGGTCTAATTTTGCCACATTTGGATGTTATTCAACACGCATTGACCGGACGATGATAGAAATCATGGCGACAAGGTAAGAGACTATTGGCTTCCTACCAGCTTTATGTGTGTCGTCTCCATGGCGCATGAGGTTAGGCACTCGCGTTTGGCTTCAGCGGCCGGGGTTCGTATCCCCTACGAGTCACACTAAATTCGTAGCCAAAATGGCTATGCCTATCTTTCATTACCTTGTTAAAATATAAAGAGATGTCTTGGTGTAAAAAATTAATTCTGAGCGTGCGTATATCCTGAGATAACCGCACGGCAAATATCCACTCTCGGCACGGGAAACGCCAGAAACGCCAGAATCGTGGTATAAATATATATATATATATATATACATATATATATATATATACATACATATATATATATATATATATATATATATATATATATATATATATATATATGCGTTGACTCCACGAACCCATGTTTACACGTATTACTCGTGCCCCTACAATTGCATAAGAAAACATAGGGCCGGCCCTGTTTTGATAGCGTCGGTCCGGTGACCTGAAACAAAAATAAATTCTATTTGGCCCCATGTATAGGATGCTTATTTCCCATGGGTATCAAGCGGGCCATGTACTAATCACAAATACAAATAGAAGGACGGTACAACTTTTGGTTAGTAAAGTGAGACTCCTTTTTTACTCTGCTCATTTCTCTGTGTAGGGTGCATGTGCCCATATTTGGAATCCTCGTGAAATTACACGTGTGGAACTACATATTAGATGCTGCTGTAAGTTTCTCCAGGTGCATCGAACGGAGTACCTACTTAGTTTAATGTATGGCCACACTAGAATCAGTGACAATGTAGTAATGCCGGTGCAAGACTTGAGAGGGAATGCTAGTATAAAGATAAAGGCACAATGACCTAAGGGCGAGTTGTACCGTAAGAGCCCAAAGTATAGGGGCCTATTAGCCTGGAACAAATTAATATCAGAAGTCCAGAGAATTGAAAGTTATAGTGCTTTCATGTGTAAGATAAAGCTGTAATAGCTTAGGGTGAGATATGGTACTGCAAAATACAAATGTGCTATATTAATGGTAATTGTATATTGCCCAGGCTGAAACTATACTATATTATATTATATTGATATACCCTGCAAATTATGTATTATGCGATTTATTGTATACTATTATCATAACTGCTGAAAGGCTGTTAATGAAGACTAGATGATATTGTGCTTTATTAATTTGGGAGAATGATAGTGGTCAATACACCCAAAGAAATACGGGTGTACTGGCTTTCTAAGAAGCACAAGCATCAGGCGCGTGCCTTAGTGCTTAGTGATGTCCATCTGAAGCCATGTTGGGCTGCAAATAATAAACTGTGCTATGTTGATGAAATGTGACCCGCCTACCCTGTATACGCCCGTTCTCACCTATTACCCGCTGTAAATGTAATTTGTTGACTGGTTCTGCGCATGTGTATATGGTGACTTGTGTACCTGAGCCGGTTCTTGGCTTAGTTTGAAAAACTGTACTTGTATAGAAACTTCGTCCAATAAAAATTATCAAACTCAAAAAACTTATGGGGACACTTCTATAGATGATTTTATCCTGCTATCTAAAGAGGTCAGCAAGAAAAGTGTTTTCATCGTAAAAACCAATGTTAAAGGAGGGTATTTTATTACGTGACGTTGTACAAGTATTCTTACGATGATCAGGGGTAGGTAGGGTGATTATTTGGTGGACAGGCACACAATGCCGTTTACAGGCTACGCAAAAGGAGTAAGGAATGATTTACAAGCACAAGAAATACATAATTCTGGGATAAAGAGGGAACTTTCTATAGAAATGACTGAATACACAAGGTGCACACCTAGACAGTCACCAGGAGGCTGTTTCACAAGGAATCATAATTCTGGAATATTCTATCTAAGGGAGTGCTCATTTTTTAACAACAGGGGGGGGGGGATGGTGGATTTGGGGGGGGGGTAAAAAAATTGTTATTTCACAACTAAATACTCTAGCCGCATATACCAAAAAAACTCAAATAAAGTTGTTAATGTGCACACTTCAACTGGATTTTTTTTTGGGGGGGGGGGGGATTTCAATCAATACAGAAATATTTCCAAACAGGAGATGGTATATAGGTCCCCGTTTTTAAGGCTTACGGAACATTTAAATTGAACTTGTGACTTTCTTAATAGTAGTCTTACCACTATAGTAAGAACCACTAGTAAATGCTTGTGAAACACTTTCCCTTGTGCCCATGCACTTACTAGCACTGAATAGACTTACGACCAGTGGGGCCACTGAACGCTAGTAACTTAAATCTACGACCAGTCCCCTTTATAAACACTTGGTAATTCAATATTCTATTGAGGCCGTTGTATTATCAGGAATCAGATCTACAACTAAATGACGGTGTTCTGGTGTGTAATCTATAGGATGAGTACTTTATAGTATAGTAATACTAGTCCATCTTGTGTAAATATCAGAGGCTGTATTATTTAACATACAATGAGGTAGAGAGAGAAATAGAATGGTTCTCACGTAGGACTCATATGCATCTATGCGGGAGCACGTAGGGACGAACCTGCGGAGTCACTAGACGCCGCCCATTCTGTGCGTTACCTTAAAAAGCCCACTTTTCCTGTAATCTTAATAATGAAACCCCACTTTTCCAGTAATCTTAATAACAAAAGTCAATCTAATCCTAATATGGATTGTGTCTGATGTTGATCGGGGGCTCTGCCCCCCAACCCCCATTTTTCTTTTCCCCTTTTTCCTTCTTTAATAATGGTGAGTACTATAAAGACTTTAAGATTACTCCAGAAGTGGGGATTTACGATTACGCACAGAATGGGCGGCGTCTAGTGACTCCGCATACCGTACCGTCGCGATAAAGCGCCGGGGCGCTCTTCAATTTGGCGATCTGTTACACCAGGCGCTTATACAAGACAGGCGCTCATTCAAGACCAGGCGCTTATATGTTTAACAACTTCTGACAGGAAAAGGTAAATATTACGTTGGGGGGGGGGGGGGGGCTGGAGGTGGCGATGACCCCCCCCCCCCCAGGTAGCTCAAGTAGGCATAACGAAAGCTGTCACAACGGTTTCACATGGTGCCCCTCCCGACATGGGAATAGGAAATGTGTATTCAGTAGTTTTCACACATTTCCTATTCAAGATGCTAAATGCTTTGTCAGGGAGGGGGGTTGGCTTTGTTTTACATGAGGTACATGCAGGCCACTTCCAGCCTAACTCTCATTTAATGTACAGGCGCTTAAACAAGACCAGGCGCTTAATAATCCCAGGTACCCTTTGTCCCCGGCGCTTATTCAAGACAGGCGCTTTTTCAAGACTAGGCGCTTTATCGCGACGGTACGGTATGGTATTGGTGAAAATCTACCTGGTATTTTTGCCAAGTAAGTAACCTTAGTTTTGGCTTCAGTGAGGTTTTGTATTTCTTTCATTACCACCCATGTGGTGTTCAGTCAATAAGGTGCCTTGATATTGATAGTCCATGTTATTATGTTATCTCCTCTCCTTTATATGCGAATAGCCATGGGTGTGTCGATGATTTGCATTAAATCAATTTCATATTCATTAAACATTTCCAGCAAGAAATACTTAGTAGGTAAATTTGTTAAAGTGCTATATGATTCCCTGCTTGTTAATAGTGCTGACACGTAGTGTGACACTGGGGAGTTAAATACACAATTGAGGTTGAAAAAATATGACTTTAAACATAGATCTACGTAGCTTTATTTTGTTTATTTACGTCTGAGTGAGCTAGAAAAACGTAATTAAACCTCAACAAAAGTTGAACGTAAGTAAACCTCAATGTATTGACGTAATGTAAACATTGTAAGAACGTCAACCTTTGGTTTGAAAGGAACCTACAAAAACCTTTGACCTACGTTGGAATTACGTAGTGTGTTAACTGGGTGCAGTCCTTCACAAAGGGTATATGATATTGTGTATTATAATAATGATGAGCTGTACGTTATAAAAAAGGCTTCACCTTTGCATAAGGCCCAAAAAAGGTATGTTTCAGGTAACATGGGAAGAAAATGTAGGGTCGGTAGGTCAGATTTCTTCTCCTTTTATTTTTATTTTTATAAAACACGAAGTACTAGCCGAGCTCTTCAAAGACCTTAATATTGGCCAAAAATGGGTAAAAATATGAAAATTTCTTCAAAATTGCATTAAAAAAACCTGTTTAGATAGGGTCTGTCAGGTGACCTGAAACAAACCTCTAGTTTGGCCTAGGCGGACTCTCGTGTACATTACAGTGGGATTTACTACATGAACAGTTAACAATGATAGATATAGTTCAATGATGCCTATGATAAATGGTCATGCTTTAGTTCTAGAGCTGGTAACATGTATATGCCGAAATGTATTATGGCTGCAGCATGTTTTTTTACCTGTAGATGTTATTAGGTGTTATACTCTAATAAAATATGTATATATAAGGCCACTCAAAAAAATTGTTTCTCATCACCATGCGCATCATAAAAATCATGATTTGGGGAAACACCTTTTTTCATAATTTCTTTTTACATTTTTGATGAAAAATATGTTAAAATTGGAAAAGATATAGGCAAACTTTGTGTCAAATTAAAGTGTATGCTGTCAGTAATGCAGTCAGCTAGGAATGAATTACATTATAATACTTTTTGCCGATCACTAAACTCCAAGTGACTAAAATGTGAAAATTGATCTCGAAAATCAAAATTTCCCCATTATATGTTTTTATGCCCAGAGTAAAAAAATAAAAAAATAAAAAACGCCCTCGTCATATTTTTCACTGCTTGGTGATGAGAAACAACTTTCTTTTTTCGAGTGGCCTTACAGTCAGGATCAACTACATGAATAGTTAACAATGATCGGCACAGTTCAACAATGTCGATGATAAATGGTCATGCTTTAGCGCTAGTATGTATAATACTAGTAGATATGGTACGCTGGTGAGTCGTTGTATAACCGTTATAAGCCAAGGACAGCTAGGGTAATTGTCCAAGGCGCCAGCAGAGGATACCTCCTGCACCAGTATCCAAGGCTTATAACACTTATACAGCACACTCACGTGTATCCATATCTGACTTTATATACCCCAGGGGCGGATCCAGGAATTTGGGAAAGGGGGGGGGGGCGCCGTAATACCTACAGCATTGGGGGTGTTGAACCATCTAAATTAAAATTTACCACAAAATGAATCCGCCCCTGTACCCAATGATTGCTTTGTGATTGCTTTCTAATTGTTTTAAACGTCTTATACAGACAGTTTGAACTTTCTTTAGTTCTCCCAGGCAACTGGAGCCTCGATCAGCGACTATCCTACTAGTCATACACAGCAGACGGGGGTGCAGAGCCCCCCCCCCCCCCCAGGTCAGAAAGTCGCCGAAATTAAGGGCCCACGGTCACAAAGTCGCTTTTGAAGACCATTTTTGATATTGCCAAATTTGTCCAAAAGCCAGGTCGTTTTAATTATTGTGCCAGGTCGCCAGATCGCCTGGAAAACAGCCCAGGTCGCTGGGTCGCTTTTGAGCCCTCTGGAGCCACAGCAGAGGGACCCGGAGCAGTGTTAGTATGGGAGTCCGAGACTGAGGCAACTGTGGTATAATGTTGATTAAGGTGATGAGGTTAAAGTGAGTACCTGGTGTGTGCCTGGTGAGGTGTTCTCCACCACTCTGTAGCACTAAAAGTGCCACACCCCGGGGTGCCACATTATATGAGCGGAATGAAGATGGAGACTTGGGTATGAAGTATTGGTGTTTTATTGGTACATTGGTATTGTACAATAGTTGACCACCTGGGGGTTACTGAATGGACACCTGGGATTACATGACCTTATATCCGGTCTTCCCTGGTATCCCAGAATTCCTTCCGGTGTTCTGATTGGTTAGAAACAAATGCTGTAAATCTACTGGTTATTAGTAATTGACCAATGGCTAGGTATTGTTAGTGTCACTTTGTTGTTGTTTGTCTGTTGTCCTGGCCCACAGCTTGTGCAGGTGGGGATTAGTGCTAGACTTCTTGACTGCAGTCAGCTTTAACACAGCTGGGCTGACAGTTACATGAAGGGCTTGTGTTAATCTTAGTATGGGGGCTAAACAGTGGTAGGCTAACATGAGGGTAGACATCATGGAACCAACATATAATTGGAATTATAATATCTAAATCTGATGAACATCTGTGTGTAATTTTGTATACATATTTATGATATATATTTGATATAAAATATGCTCATAATTATCATAATTATCATAATCATAATTATTACATGACATTGTGTAATATGGCGTAATGTGCGTGATATACAAGGTAAGAGGGGATCTGTGGTGTGACAGGCGCTGCAGTATCATGTAGAGGGTCCCTGGTACCTGTGTGGCGCCGTGCACAGCACACACTATCTACCCGTGCTATCCTGCATGACAGACTGTAGTAAAACACCAACCAGGCAATTAGTAGTATGCCTATGGAGGAGCTTCCATTTAAAGGCCCAGCGCCCCTATATATAGAGCTGAGTACCTGTCCCGACGGCACTCTGACTGTTACTAGACGTGCAGTAAGATCTGCGGGTTTAAAGTCAAGCACAGAGCCGGCTGTATACTGGTTGGTGTTTGATACCAGTAGAATTGGTGTGTGTTTCTAAACACTGACAATTTAGGGGCCCTTGATAAGGGGGTCCCCATGTCCCATGTCAACTTTAAGAAATGATCATGTCGCCAGAGTGATTTTAAGACATGCCCATGTCGCCATGCATAGTGATTTAAAGAAATCCCCAATATCCCATGTCACTATCAAATGTTTCCTCCTGTCCCATGTGGTCACTAAGCCTCAAAATGGTCCATGTCGCCGTGTCGAATTTAAGGGTCTAGGGCCATAGTTCACTCAGTGTATTCCGTTAGCTGACTGCATTATGTATTTATTGGGGGGCCAGACTGAATATGTGAAGGGGGGTTGGTGTGGAGACCAATACTTTGTCTGAATGTCGTATTATGGTATTTTGAGGGTACTGATTCCAAATCTGCTCTGTGTAAAGTGATATCTGTGTCGCAACAAGGTCAAATACAAGGTCAAAGGTCAGAAGTTGGTATAAGAATGAGACTGCAAGTTAATCAGGCTAATAGCTATAAAGTAAATAGTTCATTTTATTTTATTTACAATCACTTGTACTTACACTACATCAACAGTATGAGTAAGACATGTATGTGAGTCACATGTGCAAGATGAATAAGCTTTACTTTTAAAATGTTTGTAGAGTCTATTGTTTCAAAATGTGTTTACTCATTTCAGTCTCATTTTTGTATCAAATTGTGACCTTTGACCTTGTTGCGACACAAATATCACTTTACACAGAGCAGATTCGGAATCAGCACCCTCAAAATACCCTAATATAACATTCAGACAAAGTATTGGTCTCCACACCAACCTAAAGTTAAATATCAACATTTGGTGTCCTTGGCCCCCAAGTATATGTAAATTCCTGGGCCAACCTCTTCCCACAAGCGCCATCACAATAAACCTGTCTTATTAACTATCCCAAATGCTTAGATAAGAGCCCGGGAGAAAGATCTCAAGGAACAATAAATTGTGTTTGCAAAAGACATTGCAACAGACATTGCAACAGACATGGCAATAAGAATATCATTAACATGAACATAACATACCCCGTACAATTCTTAAAGTATATGCCTTGCTTAGGGGGGTAGATGCCAGAATTCGACATGGCCATCTCTTTAAATCGACATGGAACATGGCAGGTTCTTAGGGGCGACATGGGACCTGGGAAGTTTAAGTAACATGACATGGCTATTTATTGAATTCGACATGCGACATGGGGGGGGGGGGGCATCTGGACCCCCTTGCTTGTAAATGGGTTCGTTGTTAATTGTGTTATCAGTTTCAAAAAGAAAAAAAAAACACAGAAAAGCGAGCTCAGGGCAGAGCGTACGATATGTTCAACCATGTCCCGCGCATAATACCCCCCCCCCCCCCTCCCCACCCACCCACCTTCTCTGCTATCAAAATGAAGGCACTACTTTGACGTGCACTGTGAGTGATGACAAACCACCGCGTTGATCACGTGGTGAGTGTGAGCCGTATGGTGCACCCCAGGTCTGCCATAAATCATGGAGTCTTATGAAATGGTAATATGTTAGCCCTTTAAGGACAACATAATGCCTTAATGCATCGTCCCTTGGTCGTCATGATGCATGAATGCAGCCCTGGCGAGTAACTCGCCAGTGCTGCATTCAAGTATCATGCCGACCCTACAGGGTTCAGACACTCCCAAAGGGTCATCATGATGAACCAATGCAGCACCGGCGAGTTACTCGCCGAGGCAACAAATGTAACTGTTTAGCAGCATCATTCCTTAAAGGGTTAAAGTCCCAGTTCTTACTGCCCTTCCAACAAGTATCAGAGTGGTGTTTGGAGCGGCGCTCAGGGCATTTATAGGACAGGTGGGGGTTTAGGTGACGTAGAATGGTTGATGAATGTGGTCTAAACTAGTCTACACTCAAAAAGTAAACTTGTCTCCAGACTCTTCAAAGTGACGATCATAAAATAAACGAGTCAAAAACTTGTCTAAGTGACAAAGAAGCGGGTCTTCTAGCTGGAGATAGAAGACCCACTTGGCATGTACCAGTCCAAACCCCAACATTTGCCAGCTCCAGATTCTATTTGTGGGACGGTAGCCTGATAGGTTAAACAACTTTTGACTCGTTTATTTTATGATAGTCACTTCGACGAGTCTGGACAAGTTTGTTTTTTCAGTGTATGAAATTGTGTATAGGAAGGATACAGTTTTTGTTATGTTACGGAGATGATTATATCTTTGGAATGCTGTATGAACTTGTTAGTAAATTGATGCAACATGTCAATGTAATCGACTCTAATATAAGTGAATTGGGGGCAAGGAAAAAGTTGATTGAACATGTAGATGTTTAAAAATGACCTGAATGTCATGGTCACAAAAACTCCTATGTTATTTCAAGCAACCAGCACAGAGATTAAATATGCACTGAAAAAGTAAACTTGCCTCCAGACTCTTCTAAATGACTGTCATAGAATAAACAAGTCAAAAGTTGTCTAACCTATCAGGTTACCATCCCACAAATAAAATCTGGAGCTGGCAAATGTTGGTTTTGGGCTGGCACATGCCAAGTGGGTCCTCTATCTCCAGCTAGAAGACCCGCTTCCTTGTCACTTAGACAAGTTTCTAACTCATTTATTTTATGACAGTCACTTAAAAGAGCCTGGAGACAAGTTTATATTTTCAGTCTAGAGTAAAAGCAATGGAAATAGAATTAACACTTGATTCTATCGATTCGTTATACATGGATCCAAAGTCTAAAAATAAGGTGTATTTCAGGTGAAAGGTTAGATAGGTCGGATTTATTGTTGACAATTTTAAACTTCAAAAGTACCACAGAGAAAGGAGATGACAATTTCCTACAAGTCTTTGAAAGTATCCAAAAATGTATTGCAGTTGATCAAATGATATTAGTATTAGGCTAAACTGTGAGATAGCTGTTGTTTACCCTTCAACTCAGAAATCTGTTTTTGTTTTATCTTACTTATGAAATTTAATTCTGTATGGGGGGGGGGGGGGGACCTATACATATAATATAGTATATCTAGTGTCAAAGATCAAAATCTCCTGTCCAATTAGCCCACATTAGGCAGCCCATTCTCAGCCCACATTAGGCAGCCCATTCTCAGCCCACATTAGGCAGCCCATTCTCAGCCCACATTAGGCAGCCCATTCTCAGCCCACATTAGGCAGCCCATTCTCAGCCCACATTAGGCAGCCCATTCTCAGCCCGCATTAGGCAGCCCATTCTCAGCCCACATTAGGCAGCCCATTCTCAGCCCACATTAGGCAGCCCATTCCCAGCCCACATTAGGCAGCCCATTCTCAGCCCACATTGGGCAGCCCGTGTTGATCAGCCCCACCCGATGACAATACAGAGTACAACCATCCTCTATGAAGAAAATAACCTTGAACCCATCCATTAGCCCAATTTAAAGCCTACATAAATTCAGCTTAATCTGATACCGCCAATCTGAACCAAACCTGAATGGCCCCAATTGGGCATGCTACTGGGTTTGGATAGTACCTACATAGACAGTTATGTAGTAAGGACTCGTTTATTTCCCTTTTATGCAGGAGATAATCTGATAATTGGTCTCTGAATGACGTAAATGTTCCTTCTGTCCGCAATAAATATCCTCTTTAGGTCGGATCTGACCAATTAACCAATCAACCAATCAGCCTGTGGCAGATCTTATGGGCATGTGCAGAATGGAGGGGATATCACCTGCTTATATAACAATCATTAACCGGTTTTCCGACATTGATGTGAAAATCGAAACTAATTCTGCACAAATCATGGTCGGTATTACATGTTTGGATGATATTGTAGTAAGAATTATCTTAATGTGTTAGAAGTGTATAATGATGTTACCTTAAACCCGCAGATCTTACTGCACGTCCAGTAACAGTCAGAGTGCAGTCGGGACAGGTACTCAGCTCTATATACATATATAGGGGCGCTGGGCCTTTAAGGGTTGGTATTCAAATTAAGAAGATCCGGGATCCCCAGCACAGACTAGTAACATGAGAAATACTCAAGGTTGGATGGGTTATCTTATCAACCTCAGATAAAAGGTAATAAAAATGATAGATTTTAAAGAAAAAATCAGCAGGTATATATCTGTGACCTACAAAGGGTGGCATTAACTTCTCTGATAAGGATTATCTATTTAAGGGTCTAGGGTCTAGGTGGTGCAGAGCTCAATCTTGGAAAACTTAAGATATTGAAGAGGGCTGCATAAACTATAGGCCAGCTAAGCACTGGACGAGGTAAATGTACCGAATTTAAAAACAGGAAAAGAAGATCATCCTAGATTCTAATAGATAAATAAAGCCTATGTATATAATCCCTCTGGTCCCCTATTCTCCTCCCACCCTGTCCCCTCCACTCCCCTGTTCCCCTCTCCCCTCCAGTCCCCTGTTCCCCTCTCCCCTCCAGTCCCCTGTTCCCCTCCCCTCCCACCCTGTCCCCTCCAGTCCCATGTTGCTATCCCCCTCCCACCCGGTCCCCTCGCAGTCCCCTGTTCCCCTTCCCCTCCCACCCTATCCCCTCCAGTCCCGTGTTCCCCTCCCCTCCCCCCTCTGTCCCCTCCAGTCCCCTGTTCCCCTCCCCTCCCACCCTGACCCCTCAAGTCCCCTGAGTAGTATAGTATGTATCGGAACGGGACTATAGTTAACTACTGTTTATTACTCAATCGACCTGCAGCCAATCAGAGGCCTCCATTTGGTCACGTGACCGGAAGTGACCTACTTAGGGGATTAGTGGTGACGTCACGTGACCTAGTTAGCCAATCAGAGGCCGCCATTTGGTCACGTGACCGGAAGTGACGTCATATGACCTACTTATGGACCGGAAGTGACGTCATATGACCTACTTAGGGGACCGGAAGTGACGTCATATGACCTAATTTAGGATCACGTGACCGGAAGTGACCTGATGAGTCACGTGACCGGAAGTGACGTCACATGACCTAATGGCCAACCGGAAGTGAGTGACCTCATTGAGGATCACGTGACCGGAAGTGACCTGATTGACCACGTGATCGGAAGAAGAAGAAGAAGAAGAAGAAGAAGAAGAAGTTTTTTGTTTAGGAAGTGAGGGTCTTTAGGATCACGTGACTGGAAGCGACGTCGTCACATGAGTGACGCTTTAAGAGACTGCGCGACTTACTAGTAAAAGAAGACGTATGAAAATAAAAACACAACAATAATTTATTTTATTTTTTTTATTTCTTTTTTTTCAATCTTGATAAACACTCTATTTTTGAAAAGATGCACTCAATCAAGCAATAACACGCTTATTTTTTTTTTTCATATCTCTAAAGGACTCGTTGTCACACCGTCAGAATGCACGCGACGCTTATAATACAAGTAGCGCACGCCGTCTTTCTCTATGGTGTAGGTGACCATTTTGTTTCGCACCACTTTGAAATTTCTATTTACAGCAATGAGAGTTTTTCGTTGGCGAAGAACATCCAAGAAGTCGTCTGGTTCCTTAGGGTTTTGTTTCTTCTGTACGCCTTTTGCACTCCATTTTTTGGATTTTCTTTCACCGGTGTCGCTGACTCGATCGTAGCAAATGTAAGTCTTAGGGTTGAGACTTAGGATCCCGTCACCTTCCCACTCCGCTTTCATAAGCCCCGAAGTTCTCAGATCGTGAAGGTACCGTCTCTCACAACATCCGCCGGGCGGCGGACACCATTCTCGCACTCTTTCCGTTTTTGTCTTCACGAAAAGCTCTAAGTGATCGTCGCACACCGCTGTCGGAAGCCACTTTCGTTTCTCTCTGAAGTATGTCTCTCTCAGGCGAGGTTTGACTAGGTCATCCAACGTGTCACCGCTGAGAGCCATGTAAAGACTGTCGGTGTCCATTTGACAAAGGGCATAATCGCGCCGATCGACGAATCTATCCAAGAAGTCGTATGTGAACTCTAACATTTTCAACTTCGCGTACTGGTATACCATGAACCCTATTTGAATAGGGAGGTTGTTCTTGACTGTTTTCGGTTGTAGTTCGACTTCAAACAGATCGGAACTCAACTCGGACGCCTTTTTGAAGCGCCACGAATTGGCCAATAGTTCGAACTTCCGACTGTCAGTGTATCTCACCGCCGTGTGTTTTTCTTTGTTGCAGATTGTTTTACCGTACGTAGCGTTTCCCATTAACTTGTAACAGTCTGACAGAATTTTCTCGTTCTCGTTCACGTCGCCACGTCTTCGCGCCGCCGTTACTTCGTCCGCGAAACC
The DNA here is from genome assembly GCA_947462335.1 of Harmothoe impar. NCBI lineage: Eukaryota > Metazoa > Annelida > Polychaeta > Phyllodocida > Polynoidae > Harmothoe > Harmothoe impar. The sequence goes on along the minus strand of OX381720.1, from coordinate 54,080,498 downwards.
GGCAAAGGAGCGTTTAGGTAGGTATTCTACGACCAGCTGCACTTTGGTGACTATCAAACCGTGCTCTAAATACCACTTGAGACATCTCTGAGGCGTGTTCAACAGCTTTTCTTCCTGCGCAAAGTCTGACATGTGAGGTCCTATGTCCGATTTTGAAACGGTCGCGTTCTTGAAAACGGGGGTCATTTCTTCGAAGTAGTCTCGTAGGTTAGGCGGCGTAGTGATGTCCACTTGAACTAAACCGAACATTTTCCCGTCTTTCACAGCGGAAAGGATGTCGCTCTCGCTCATCGCGTTTCGAGACACTTTCAAAGCGTCAACCTTCCAGCGTTGTTGGGAGGCCTTAACCCGCTCATCTCGATGCTTCATCTCTCTCCATTCGCACTCCCACACGACGACCAGCTTGTAACCTAGCGCTTTCAAATACGCGCTTACTCTAGTCGTTCTGTCGCGTCTCTCCTCCCTCAGTGAAGCGCACTGATATCGGTGCGACGGTATGCACTTGTGAGCGTGGAACCAACACCCGTGAAACTGGAAAACCGTATTAGAGGCCGCGTGAAACCCGTCCACGCGAATTCTCCGACAGCCTACAACCATCTCGCCGCCGTTCAAAGCGTGGCGCAGTTTCACGTCGCGGTCGTGCTCTACGAAGCGTAACCACTCCAAAGCGCTGTCAGAGTTTCTTTGCCTAATTTCGGGCTTGAACTCGGTCTCAGGTCGTCTCACCGCGTAATAGCCCGTGCAGTGCGCTTCGCTCATGCAGCGCAAGTACAGAGAGTTAGCGTCTAGTCCTAGGATGTGTTGGCACGGTCTCGCTTCTTCGCCGTACTTGTGCTCCCTTATCCGCGTGGTGCCCTTCTCGTGAAATCTATGGAAGATGATGGAAGGACCGCCGACTAGATTTTCTTTGATCAGAGCGTGGAGGACGGCGTCGAACTGGGGGAACGTTGTGAACGCGTCTTCTAGGTTTTGGAAGAGGAACCGTAAAGTCAAACCGGCGAGAGAAACTCCGTCTTTCAACATGTCAATGCCGCGATCTTGGAAAAATTTAGCGTGATTTTTCAGAGCTTCTATGAAAGGTTTGACGTCTTTGTTGTTGTAGTGGATCAAGTAATCTTCCATAGTTTGCATCTTCTCGTCGGACCAAACTTTCTGACATGCGGCGTAGTCGGATTCGGACATTTTGACGCCCGTCAGTTCGCTGTCAAAAGCCGATCTCGGTGGCAGCGTTCTGTTTGCCAGTTTCCTGGTAGACGTCATCCATTCGTAAGGAAAGTGACCTTTCTCTTCGTTCCTGGTGAAAGCTCGCAAATAGGTCGCGTAGTTGTAACCGGGTGCCAAATAGTTGACTACGTCCAAGAAAACCGTGTGCTGTGTGTAAACCGCCAAGTATTGATTGCTTCTCTTTATGACGCTGAATTCTTGGTTTCTTCGGTCTCCGGAGGCAAAGAACGAGTGAAGGCGTATTTTGATCAGGTTCAAGTCGTAACGCCCCGAGTTGAAGCCCACGACTGGAGCTTGACGGATGTATCTCAGAAGACGCTTCTTCAGTTGAACTAACGGGTGTCTGGTCTGAGCCGCAGCAAAGCCGCCTGGAGAAGGGGTGAATGTCGCCTCCTCCAGCAGGAGAGCTTCACCTATCGCCGCATCTAACTTCGCTAAGGTCGGTCGGTAAAGTTCTAGCACAGCTTCCCCGATGACTTTGGCGTTCTCGTTTATGTGATTTAAAACTCGGTCCAACAAGGGGTCGGAATCTGCGTCGGATTCTCTGACGAAGCAGACGGGCCCCTCCCACCCCGGAAAGTCGGATGCGACGCTAGCCGACAAAGGGACGTGATCCCACAGCAGGGACACGTGTTCCGTCGACGGTTCTTTGCACGGTCTGAAGAAAGCCTCGAAATCGAAGGCGATCTTGTAAGGGTAGATTCCGGAATGTCCGTCGGGGGGAAAAATGGAGAAGTCTGCTAGCGCTTCGAAAATCGTTCTCGAATTTTGGTAGATGCCACCTACGTAGCGCAACTTGACTTGTCGGCAAGAGGAAAGCTGGTTCCTGTGTCTCTTCAGCAAGAACTCGGTGGTGAAAGCCGCCTTACACTTGCAACATTCGTATATGCCCGCGTACGCGTTGAAGTCTGTGACGAGAGAGACGTGCAAACCGCCTTTCGCCGTCAGGTGTAGGTTGACTTTACCTCGGGCGGCCAGAGTTCTGGAAGGCGGTCTGATCAGAGTAACGCGTCTTCTCAACTTCCGCCCCGGCACTTGACGCGACGCGGTGTAAACCGCTATTTGTACGTCAAACAAGTTCTCTAACGCGGGTAAGTCGCGGATGTTCAGACCCGGAAAGGATTCAGGTGTGGCAGCGGGACAGAACTGACGTAACAAATCTGAAGCGCGCTTGCTGGTGTTGTATAAGTGAAATGAAATGCAGCGGAAGATGCAGAGGTTGTCCTTGTTGGGAAAATCTAACACGCCGCTTCTCTTTCCAACTCGACCGGCCTGAGTGATCCTACCGCCTATGGGGAATTCCCCCGGTCCCATGTAAACGCAAATGTTCAAATTGGTAGGAAAAAGAACGTGCCACTTGGTGTCAGCGTCGCAAAGTTTCCGTACTTCCTCGCAAGCGACGGTGTTTTCCATCTTTGAGAGGAGCTCTTCCAAAGTTTCTGAATTAGTTATAGTAGGGAGCGGTTGTATGAGAGTTGCGTTGTTCTGGGAGGCGTGAAAGTAGCGCAGTTTGCTCTTGTCTTCTCTGTGTTGTAAGAGTAAGCCTACCGAGAAACCCACTTTGTATCTGAATCTTTGTGTCAAGTGAATGCGACGCATAGTATCTACAGCGTCACTCAACTCGCCGGTTGGTAGCCTGAAGTTTGTTACACTCACGCGAGTCCCGTGCATCCTGACGCCCGTTTGTATCGCAGGCCAATTCGCCGTGAACGTTTCCTCCCAGTTCGGTACAGCACATATGCGCGGAGGGATGGTCACCCCGTCCAGAGATTCGCGTCGACAGGCGATCTTTCGGCAATCGCCTTCGCCGCATAGAGGGCAAAACTTAGGTACTACTCTACAATTTTCTAAGTGTCTCTCGTGGTTGTACGGTCTTTTAAAAATTTTGAAACACTTTTCGCATACGTACTGTGTCATGTTTTTTTCACTCAGTTACCAACTACTTAGCCGTCTAACTATCTATCTATCTATCAATCTATCTGTCTATCTATCTATCAATCTATTGTCTATCTATCTATCTATCTATCTGTCTGCTGTCTGTGTATCCGTCTGTCTGTCTCATACAGCGTACGTCAAACGCTGTGTGTGTGCGCGCGTGAGCGTTGAGCGTCTCTCATTCCGAATCTATACCGAGATATTTGAGAATAATCTCTGTTTTGTCATCCAACTCTTTGAGCGCTCTGGCGGACAGCGTCACCCCCTGCTGTGTGGGTTTTTTGTCAGGACCTTCGTACTTGCGCACGTGGACGAGGTTCTTACCGCTGTAGTAGCTCACAGCTGCGTACACTTCGCCCTCCTCATCCAGCACTGAGAACCAGGGGGTGTGATTAGGTCTTCCTTGCGCGGCCGCTGTGTCGCGTATGCGCACCACTGCGCGGATATCGGCGATGCGTGCTATTAGCTCGCGCAGCGCGTCGGCCGTGAAGTGCACTCGCTTGCTTCTGGTCAGAGACGCCTCTTTCACCTGGCCGTCTTTTGTGTAGCGCGGCCTCCTAGACAGTCTAGCCGCGTCCTCCCAGATCTCCAGCGTCAAAGCTCCGTCTAAGCAGAACTCTAACCCGAGAAGACGGGAGAAGGTTTTCTCTGCTTCTTCTCGTCCATCTCGTTCTTTTTCTTGTATTTTTCTCTTCTTAGTAGGCCTTGTTGTTCTGGAACTCACCTTAGAACGTTTCACACCCGCAGGAAGAGTAACACCATCAGCGTGAGCTGAATCAGCAGCAGAACCGATAGCAGGAGCAGCGTCAGCGCTGGTGGTATCCGAGGCCTCGTTGTTGGAACAGAGCAGCCACACGCCGTCGGTGCTGAGTGTAGCGGTAGAAGATGAAGCGCCGCCGCCCTCGTAAGGTGGCGGTGAGGGCAGTCGCCACGGACCGGACGCGCTACCAGTGGAAGTGAGGTCGAAAGGTCGAAGAGGGGAGCCGAAAAACGTACCGCCCACCCCTTTCCCTTCGGGTTCTTCGTACGCCTCGTCGTCAGCGTCGTTCTCTGTCTCACCCTGTTGCTGCTGCTCCTCCTCCTCCTCTTCTTTTCGGTTTAGGGGCTGAGTGTCCGAATAGCTGTAACTCTCAGCGCGAGCGGCGTCGAGGGCGTCGGTCGATGTAGTGGTGGAGGAGAGGGGCTGTGCAACGTGCGGCAGGTCATCAAAGTCATCAACAGTAGTGGGGAGGTAAAAACCCGGTTGCCAGTACTGCGCTGTGCCAGGAGCGTTGTCGTCAGTAGTAGTAGCGGTAGCAGCAGGTGCAGCAGAAGCAGCAGCAGCAGCAGCAGCAGCAGCAGCAGACGCAACAGTAGCAGGCGCAGCAGCCTCAGCAGGCGCAGCGGTAGCAGGCGCAGCGGTAGCAAGTGCAGCAGCAGCAGCCGCAGCAGCCGCAGCACGAGGATCACCAGCAGCAGCAGCAGCAGCAGCAGCAGGCGGGGCGGCAGTAGCAGCGGCAGCGCGCTTAGCAGCAACGTGTACCGTCGCGAGTGTAACAACATCGCTAGCACGACGACTACTACCAGTAGTACTACTACCACTACTACTACTACTAGTACTACTACTACTACTACTGCTACTACTACTACTACTACTACTACTACTGCTGCGAGCGCTCGCTACAGCGGGAGGGTGATAAGACCAAGCGGCTGCGGCGGTAGTCTCATTTTCAGCAGCAAGAGGAGGCACTGACGCTAAACGAGCGCTGTTCCGCGTAGTCTTCTTGTTCTTGAACTTGCTTAGATCCTTGGACGGCGCTAGGTGTTGTCTTTTGCTCATGGTGGTGACTGTAGAGAGCAGCAAAAGAATGAGTGAGTGAATGGAGGTTTCCAGGCCCCTTATATACGCCTTCTCGCTTCTAGAGCTAAGCTACTTACTGACCCTGTTCAGCTGCCGCCGGCTGGCCGGCGGCCATTCACAAAGAGAAACAAAAGACATAAGGCATGACGTTTTCAGCTGGATCCCTTTCCCCCCTTTTGAGAGATCGACTGTCATGAGCTAAGCCACTTACCACCCTGTTCAGCAATTCAACGCGCATTAGCTGTATAAAGGATTAAGCGGTTGCTGCCGCCGACTGACCGGCGGCCATTCACAAAGAGAAACAAAAGACATAAGGTATGACGTTTTCAGCTGGATCCCTTTCCCCTCTTTTTTGAGGGATCCGCTGTCATGAGCTAAGCTACTTACCACCCTAACGCGCGTTAGCTGTATAAAGGATTAACGGTGATGAGCTTAGAGTGTGTATACAAAAAAACTACAGGAGGCGTGTGGCGTGAAGCAGGACCCCCTAAGACGAACGTGTCTGTCTGTGAGTAGAGGCGTGTGCATGTGGTGAGCGACTTAAGTGTAAGACAAAAAAAAAATCACCGCCTCCTGCCGTGGTGAGTAGACTGGGCCGGCCGGCGGCGGCCGGCTAGTTCAATAGGGAGGGGTGACAGCTGACTAAGGCTGTGCATGAAAAAATCCGATTTTCACCTGACCTCTGACGTTTGTTACAATAAATGTCAGAGGGAGGGAGACGTCCTCAGGTAGGGGGTAGGAGGTAAGGCTATGGATGAGGAAAAAACACCGTTTTCAGCTGGTCTCCACGGATAGCGATGACATACCCCTCGTCATCTAAGCTCTTAAGGAGCGGAGCGGCTGAAAAAGCGTCATGCGGACAGGTCGCTAGACAGCTGGAGTGCTGTTGGAAATAGGATTAAACTCCCTCTGTATAAAAGCTCTGATTTCTGTTGGAAAAAAACCATATCGCCTCTGACCACAGTAACGTCTACTACCACCACCACCGCCACCACCGCCGCCGCCGCCGCCACCCGCCGCCGCCGCCGCCGCCGCCAAGACGAGACGAGATGGCTCAAGCTATTCCACTTTCAAGCTCGCCTTCACCGCCTTGTCCACCTGAAAAAAAGTTAATGCGGCTTGACGACGTGAGACGCGCGAGGCAGACCGATGGGGAGAACAGAGAGGTAGGACAGCGGCGCTTAGCATATAGCGACGCCTTGCTTCGTCAACTAGGTAAAGAGTTGAGCGGATCTTGGAGAGAGTTAGGCAGTAGCTTAAAAGTTACCGCCGCCCGTATGGATGCTCTAGTAGAGCGCAGTGTCAAGACACCGGAGGAGCTGTGTACGGCGATGTTCCGAGTCTGGTGGGGTGAAACCCCGCATCATCATAGATGGGGAGAGCTTGGTCGCGTCTTCACCCGCATTAGACGCGTGGAACTGTTGGCTCAGTGGATGTCCCTTCTCCACAGACAGGGGTTGGATTTCGAAAACCCCGACTCGCGCGCGATGCATAAGCACTTGGGCACCCTCGGCAGACGTCTAGGTAGCAGGTGGAAAGAGGTGGGGGACCATTTAAAATTGTCGCCTGAGAGGTTAGATAAGATCGCTGAAGAATGCGAATACGGAGGAAGTCCCGCTGAGTGGGCCTTCCGAGTGTTGAAAATGTGGCAAGCTGAAGCTGACGGTGCCGGCGGTACGCCTTTTGAACTCCTTCGAGTGTTGACTGAGGACATGGGAAAGTTTGACCTCGGCATCGCGATATTACTTGACTTTATCAAGCAAGAAACACTTCCTCCAGTCGCAGCTGATCGCCTCATCGAGGCACGTGATAAACAATGAAGAGACACGCTTCTTCCTCTCGAGAGGAAGAAGCGTGTCTCTCGATTGAAATCTTTTCTTTTCTTTTTTTCTTAAAAGAGACAAACGCCCCTTAGAGTGCCCCCCCACCCCCCTAGAGTGCCCCCCTCCCCCCTCCCCCCCCCACCCGCCCCATGCATCCTAAAAGCGCCCCCCTCCCCATGCATCTTAAAGGGGCCCCCCTCCCTCCCTCCCCTCCCCTCCCCTCCCCTCCCCTCCCCCCTTATACACTCTAAAGAACGCTTCTACCTAGTTCAATAAGTCACTTCCAGTCGCTCGTAAAACAATAAAAATGAAAAAAAAACTTATATCGTAGTGTTTTTTATTAGTTTACCGAAACCTCCTCCTTCTCCTCCTCCTCTTCATCTCCTCCTCCTCCTCCTCTCCTTATCCTCCTCCTCCTCCTCCTCCTCCTCCTCCTCCTCCTCCTCCTCCAAAAAAAAAAAAAATCACATTTTAAAGCGCGTGACCCCTTAAAGACGCTCATCTCTTCATTAAGTCGCATGACGTCACTTCTTCTTCTTCTTCTTCTTCTTCTTCTTCTTCTTCTTCTTCTTCTTCTTCTTCTTCTTCTTCTTCTTCTTCTTCTTCTTCTTCTTCTTCTTCTTCTTCTTCTTCTTCTTCTTCTTCTTCTTCTTCTTCCGGTCACGTGATCAATCAGGGCACTTCCGGTCATGTGATCCTCAATGAGGTCACTCACTTCCGGTTGGCCATTAGGTCATGTGACGTCACTTCCGGTCACGTGACTCATCAGGTCACTTCCGGTCACGTGATCCTAAATTAGGTCATATGACGTCACTTCCGGTCCCCTAAGTAGGTCATATGACGTCACTTCCGGTCCATAAGTAGGTCATATGACGTCACTTCCGGTCACGTGACCAAATGGCGGCCTCTGATTGGCTAACTAGGTCACGTGACATCACCACTAATCCCCTAAGTAGGTCACTTCCGGTCACGTGACCAAATGGAGGCCTCTGATTGGCTGCAGGTCGATTGAGTAATAAACAGTAGTTAACCATAGTCCCGTTCCGATACATACTATACTACTCCCCTGTTCCCCTCCCCCTCCCACCCTGTCCCCTCCATTCTCCCCTGTTCCCCTTCCGCCTCCCACCCTGTCCCCTCCATTTCCCTGTTCCCCTCCCCCTCCACCCTGTCCCCTCCAGTCCCATGTTCCCCTCCCCCTCCCACCCTGTCCCCTCCAGTCCCCTGTTCCCCTTCCGCCTCCCACCCTGTCCCCTCCAGTCCCATGTTCCCCTCCCCCTCCCACCCTGTCCCCTCCAGTCCCCTGTTCCCCTTCCGCCTCCCACCCTGTCCCCTCCAGTCCCCTGTTCCCCTCCCCCTCCCACCCTGTCCCCCTCCAGTCCCCCTGTTCCCCTTCCGCCTCCCACCCTGTCCCCTCCAGTCCCCTGTTCCCCTCCCCCTCCCACCCTGTCCCCTCCAGTCCCCTGTTCCCCTTCCGCCTCCCACCCTGTCCCCCTCCAGTCCCATGTTCCCCTCCCCTCCCCCCTCTGTCCCCTCCATTCCCCAGTTCCCATGCACCCTCTCCGACCTTGTACCCTCCATTCCATTTGCTCCCTTGCTCCCTCCCACACTATCCAGCCTATTCCTCCCTCCCACTCTATCCCCTATCGCCCTCCACCTCCAACTCTCTCCCCTCCAAAATAATGAAATCCCTATATCAAGTTTGATCCGGCAAGGATTTTAATTTTTATTATCAAGTTTTACAACCATCCGCCACTGGCAGGGCTTCCAATGGGTTTCATGTTTAATGATGGCAATATATATGCTGCTGCTATACGACTAATATTGCTATTCGCCCTATTCTGTTGCTGCTGTTAATGCTGCTGCTGTTTTTACTACTGCTGCTATTGTTACTGCTATTTGTACTGCTGTTGCTGTTAATGCTGCTGCTACTGATACTACTGCTATTACATTTGTACTGCTGCTGCTGCTACTCGTACTACTGCTATTACATTGTACTGCTGCTGCTGCAACAGCTGCTACTGATACTACTGCTATTACATTTGTACTGCTGCTACTACTGTTAATGCTGCTGCTACTGATACTACTGCTACTACATTTGTACTGCTGCTGCTACTTAAACTACTGCTATTACACTGTACTGTTGCTGCTGCAACAGCTGCTTCTGATACTACTGCTATTACACTGTACTGTTGCTGCTGCAACAGCTGCTACTGATACTACTGCTACTACATTTGTACTGCTGCTGCTACTTAAACTACTGCTATTACACTGTACTGTTGCTGCTGCAACAGCTGCTTCTGATACTACTGCTATTACACTGTACTGTTGCTGCTGCAACAGCTGCTTCTGATACTACTGCTATTACATTTGTACTGCTACTGCTGATACTGCTGCCATTACTGCTGCTGCTGCTCTAGCTGTTGTTGCTGTCTACATCAGTATTCCTCTGTGCGTCCCTCTTGAATACATGTACTGTCTTATTTCCTGGCCATTGTCTCATTCACGCCAACTCTTTAATTAATTTGAATCTTGCAGTGCTCAATACATAATATAGTATTCTAATTGAATTCTATAGATCTCCATATACATGTAACGGACCTACCTCAGTCCGTCACTGCATGGGTACTCTCTAGGTTCGTTATGTTCAGTCTCCGCACTCCACTCCTGTCCTGTGCCAATTGATCCCCTCTTCAGACCCTCGAGCTCCAGTCTCCCCAGTCTATTTTCATGGACTAGCCATTTACTGTGTATGGGGGGAGGGGGGCAAGCAGTGGTTGGTGGAATTTCTCGTGAAAGCATCCTCCCTCCATGTCTGAT